>SKCR01037980.1:0-68236 GCA_019454045.1 Zanthoxylum bungeanum | reverse complement strand
GGGTTTTGGGATAGGTTTGGCTTCTAAAGGCTTTAAAAGCCCTTGCCTCTTCAGTTTCTCTATCACTTTTGACAGGGGTCTTCCCAAGTTAGAAAACTGCCGGTTCCGATAGCGACAATCTCAGCAGAAACGGGCTTTGCTCCCGATGTTCCCCCAATGGGCCTCCTGTTCATACCATGGAATTTTCTATTCTCGGCCTCTTCTTCCTCAATATCCATGACAGTTTCCCTCAACTGCCGAAAATCAGTAATCATGGAGGTCATCCTCCTCAGCTTCCCATAGATGGAGGGCTTGGTGCCCTTGATGATCATTTTAATCTGGTCCTTCTCTGAGGGCCTAGTCTGCATTTTCAACAACTGACCCCTCCATCAGTCCACGTACTCCTTAAAACTCTCCTCCGATTTCTGCTTAACATTCTCCAGATCGCGGAGTGACAGATCGATCTCTAGGTCAGTGACATACTGCTTCAGGAAAGCATCAGCTAACTCCCTCCAATCTTCCTTTACTTATTCTCCAAGCTGTGGTACCACACCACGGGAGCTCTTTCAAGCGACATTCCAAACATTTTCTGCACTTGGCGCTGAGACAGGCCAACTGAACTCATGACTGATACAAACTGTCAGAGATGCACCCTTGGATCCCCATTCCCATTAAACTTAGCCATATTAGGCATCTTGAACTGTGCCGGCAACTGTTCCTCGAAAGTCAGTGTGTCATAATCCAGAAAATCCTCATTCTTACCCCTCATCTTGCGGGTAACCGACTCAACCTGATCCCGGAGTTTCTGTAACTCTGCATGAGACCCAGATACTCTGCCATATCATCATCAAAAGCGGGGGTATCATCCCCCAATCTGTTCAGAGATTCCTCTTGTCTCACATCCCCAGAATTAACCCCGGCACGAGACCCAGCTATACCAGCCATAGCAGTAGTCAAAGCCTGCAACTGTTCAGTGATCTTGGCGAGATCGTTCTCTAACTGATCCATACGGGACACCTCATTATCGGATTCACTCATACTTGTTCTTTTAGTGAGTCTTGTCCCTTCTCTAACCCAAACGGTATCTATGATGTCTTTTGAGACATAGATAGTGTTAACATGATATATGTATGTATGAGGTGCATGAGATGCATGTAACATATATAACATACTAAATCAATTATAACTCTCAAGCAAATCGGCCCGTTATCAGTTTAGAATCTTTCGGGCTAATTGTCATAGGAGTGAACCCATCCCAGTTTAAATGGCCCAATGAGTTCACATCTCATGACAAGGTGCCCGACTAAACCCAAATGATAACGTTCCGAACACAATCACAAAGTGGCCCATCAATCACTTAGAAGCCTTTGGCCCAATAGTCATGAAATACGTTCTTGTCCCAGTTTAAATGCCCCAACAAGCCCATATCCCATGATAAATGGTCCAAATGGATCCAACAAACGATGTTCCCAAACACAAGCATAGAAGAAAGATGATGCAAACACGACATATAATTTCTACATAATAATGGCCTATCAACATTTCAGAAGCTTTTTGGCCTAATAGTCATAAGGTGTGAACTTGCCCCAGTTTAAATGGCCCAGCAAGCCCGCATTTCTGACAATAGTCCAACTGCATCCAAATGAGGATGGTCCACAAGCACATATTCAAGGAAATAATTGTTACTTTAGCCAACCCGGTCTATGGGTGGGTTAGCAAGAGTATAGACAAAGGCTCTCACCGGCGAAGGATGGCCCACAACTAGGTCTCCCCACTCAAGGGTTCGAGCGACCAAGCGAGCGCACCCCTTTTTATACACTAAGGTACGTGCCAATGAGCTATGGTGTGTGACGGACTGTCAAATTGATTTCCCGTTGTAGATTCCCCAGAGGGAAGGTGGAGCGAGGCTCACTTAAATACCCAAGCCTCTTAGGCTCTTATCGCTTGTTGTCAGGAATAAACAACGAGTCCTCCAAATTAGTCCATCACAATAGGCTACGAGTAGATGGCTATCTAGGTGCCTTCACAGCTTTTCCTTCTAGAAAGGTAGTGAATGAAGGAAGACACCAAACCATTACCTAGCCTCAAAATGCCTTTGATTAAACCCTCACTTTATCCACTATAGACACGGTCAATTAAAACATAAATCCAAACATCACAAGTCAATATTTCGGGGCCGATTCTCTATCCCCAGTGGAGTTGCCAGACTGTGGGAACACAGGAACTGGGCGACGCATGCTGTCCCGGGCCCGCGGCCCGGTCGGGAGTACGGAGTAGCCACGGGGGACTAAACCGGAGAATGATGGAGTCGCCACTCGGTGTGAACCGGGAAAATGAGATTTTAGGCCGCCACTCACCCCTCGCAAGGGAAGACCTCAAATCATTGGGTTCGGAATGGTCCCTTACTTATGCCACTTGTAATGACAGGATTTATGTAATAATTTAATCAGGCTTAAGTAACACTTATTCCTAAGAATATCATGCTTCTATATTCACACGGGTATGAAATAAAACTTATACATACATTTCACATATATCTCATATCTAAGAACACATGCCTGAAAATACCTCAAAGTAACAATGAACATACAACTTCATTCAGCATATCATATTCATGAAAAACAAAAGCACACATAATAACAGCACAAGCATACATGTGAGCACTTTTCCAAGTGATACGTGGAATTGTATCCCAAGTACATACCGCATTACCGTCCATTCGGAATCGGCTACAGAATTTATGTCTGGGTTTCCATCCGATATATCACAAGAAATAATACTCCAAAGTCATCATGGCATAGGTATATGAATCGTAATACGTTAAATCAAAACTAAGGCAAATGACGCAACGAATGGAATAAACATGCTTTTCATTATTACGTGCACAAAGATAAGAATGACTATGTGTGGTTTCCTAAAACAATCACCTAAGAAACAATTATACATGGCATGTGGTGAATATGTCTCAGTTCAGTGTGTTCGCGTTCGTGTAGCGTTTGTAAACGCGTTCGAACGGTAAACAGAAGGTTCGCGTTCGTATGGCGTTTGCTAACGCGTTCGAACGGAAATGAAACAGAATGCTCACGTTCGTATGGCGTTTGTTAACGCGTTCGAACGGAAATGAAATAGAATGCTCACGTTCGTATGGCGTTTGTTAACGCGTTCGAACGGAAATGAAACAGAATGCTCACGTTCGTATGGCGTTCGTGAACGCGTTCGAACGGAAATGAGACCTGATGCATGATAAGGCAAAATGCTTGCGCGTTCGAGTTGCGTTCGTAAACGCGTTCGAACGGGAACAGACCTGACGCATGAAATGGGACGCAATACACCAACAAAATAAAGGGGCGGCGGCGAAGTACTGCCGTAAAAGTGGCCTTTTGGGGCTCTTGGTCTCTCAAAGAGAGGACCTTTAGACCAACATACTAAGCCCATGCGCGTCACATCACACATACAAAAATAGAGCCAATCATATCAAAACCAAGTATGCCCGATTGAACACATCTTACATCCAATCCGAACACACATCAACCGGCGCGGCAAAGCATCGTGGTAAAGGGTTTTAACCCCTCCCCATAAGGGATCTTTCATTCCACTTACTAAGCCCATGCGCTTGATTGAACCATGCATAAAAAGATAAAGACACTAATATCAAATTAAGTATGCCCGATTGAACGTATCTTGCATCCAACTGAACACACATCAACCGGCGCGGCAAAGCATCATGGTAAAGGGCTTTAGCCCCTCCCCATAGGGGATCTTTCATTCCACTTACTAAGCCCATGCGCTCGATTGAATCATGCATAAATAAACAACATACAGAATTCAAGTGACGAAAAATAAATAAACAAAAGCAACACAAAACAAAAGAGGGTGCCGTTTACTCAAGCAGTACGTGGAGTTGTGTCCCGAGTACAGATCATATTACCGTCCATTCGGAATTGGCTATGAAATTTATGTCCGGGTTTCCATCCGATATACCGCGAGAGTTGACACGTCTCTCATTCATCCAATACCCACAACACACATCATACACAAGTAAGATTTAACAAACAAGTATAATACAATCCAAATAAATAACAAAGATCAAATAAAGATGAGTGTGAAAAGTACCCTCAGGTCTAACCTTTTAGCCAACTTTCAGGCTTGCGTTTCACGGATGTCGGAAGGGTACAGCTCCTCAACTTCTCCGGTTCACTGGTTCAGCATCCTAGCTCACTGCTTTGCTGTTTTGCTTGCGGTTCGAACTTCGTTCTGCTCCTGTTCGGCCTCTGTCTTGCTGCTCACTGCTCAGACAACCTGTTTTAACGTTTCAATGAACTGTTCCAAGTTTGCGTGGGTTCTTAGTGCAGTTGTGTGTGATTATTTTTAAGGTTATGAATGCATTTTTTATGTTACTGTTTTTAAGGTTTTTTAGGGACTGTTTTAAGAGGATTTGGGCTGCTGTTTTAAGGTGATTCAGGGGCTGTTTAGGCGTGTTTTAGGGGGGTGCAGGGGCTGCTGTGTAGGCGTGAATGTGGCTTTTGTTTTGGTGGTTTTTTTAGTGGTGTATAGGCGTTTAGGGGGCTGGTTTTGAGTGTTTATTAAGGGGTTTTTCAGTGGTTGTAAGGGTTGTATGGGGGGATGTGTTCTTGGTGAAGGAGGGGAGTGTTTTGATTCGGCTAAGGAGGGTTATTGCTTGTGGTGGTCTCGACTTTGAAGGATTTTGGTGTTCTGGATTCGGCTAAGGGTGAGTTTGGTTTGTTTTGGATTCGGCTATGGTGGTTGTTGGTGCTTGTTGTCTAGGCTATGGAGGAGATGGTTAGGGCACTTTGTTCTCTTTTTGTGTATATGTGAAGTGTTTTTTTTTGTCTTGGGCGTGTATTAGAGAGAGTGGAGAGATGGTGTGGCTAGGCTAATGCATGTTTAGATAGAAGAGAGCTAGGGTTTGCCCTTGTCTCACAAGGAAGAGATCTAGTTTCCAAATTAGGAGTCATAAGGATGGTATACACAAGATTGAGGGGGGACAAAATATTTTAAATTAGGAAGTCAACTATTTTAAATTGGTAGATGTCTTATTAGATTTAGGAAGTCAAATATTTGATTGGTTTTAATTGGTTGGGATTGATTTTAATTAGGCATGATTTTAGTCTAAGTTTGGTAAATGTTTTATTTAATTATTTAATTAATTATTTTAATATCTTATTTAGTTAATGTTTTAATTAATATTTATTTATTTAATTTGGGATGTGTTTTATGGGTTTTGGGGAGCTAAATGGGCTGGGGTGTGAGGCTAGCAGCAAAACTAGAATTACCGACACCGTTCGAACGCTTCCTCGAACGCGACACGAACGCCCGGAATCTGTTTGCCGTTCGAACGCATACACGAACGCAGCACGAACGAAAACAGTGAACCTTGCTTATTCTGAATTTCCCCTTCCAATATCCGTTTCCCGCGGCTTCCGTGGCTCAAAAGGTAGTGCCTCCAAATGAGACTCATCATCGAGTTTCACATGCAAAAATGCAATGCCTACAATGATGCATCGCGTTATGGTTATGTGTATCTTATGAGACACAAGTCAGAAAATTTTGAGAATTTAAAGAGTTTCGACACGAAGTAGAAAAACAGATCGGTAAAAGTATTAAAACATTACGGTCGGACCGTGGTGGATAATACTTGAGCAATGAGTTTCTTGATTACTTGAAAGAGTATGGCATTCTTTCACAGTGGACTTCTCCCGGAATACCTCAATTAAACGGTGTATCCGAATGGAGAAACCAAACTTTATTGGACATGGTAAGGTCTGTGATGAGTCACACTGAGCTACCAATTTCCTTCTAGGGATATGCATTGAACAGTGCAATACTTATTTTGAATAGGGTTTCTTCAAAGTCTGTTCAACAGACTCCATATGAAATATTGACAGGAAAGAAACCGGGTTTCTCATTCCTGAAGATTTGGGGATGCTGGGCATACGCTAAAAATTTGGATGGTACCAAAATAGAACCCAAATCGGATAAGTGCTT
The DNA here is from genome assembly GCA_019454045.1 of Zanthoxylum bungeanum. Lineage (NCBI taxonomy): Eukaryota > Viridiplantae > Streptophyta > Magnoliopsida > Sapindales > Rutaceae > Zanthoxylum > Zanthoxylum bungeanum. The sequence goes on along the minus strand of SKCR01037980.1, from coordinate 62,251 downwards.
ATTTGTAGGTTATCCTAGGGAAACCAAAGGATATTACTTCTACCACCCACAAGAGAACAAGGTATTTGTTGCTCTACATGCGGTTTTCCTCGAAAACGAATTCCTAAATGCAGTGGTAAGTGGGAGGAAAGTAGAACTCGATGAAAATCATAGCGATATTATTCCTGGCACCGATTCCTTACCGGAACATGAATAATTCATCAGGGATGAGACTGTACCATAATCTTCTAATACACAGGAACCGCGTAGGTCGGAGAGAGTCAGAAAACAACCCGAGAGGTATGGGTTTCTGATCTCACCTCACGTAGATATTAATCTTATTGAGGATAATGAGCCGGCTACGTATGAGGAAGCGATACAAGATATCGACTCCGCTTCCATGTATACCAACCAAGTTTGGACACTGGTTGATGCACCAGAAGGGGTAAAGCCTATTGGTTGTAAATGGGTCTTCAAGAAGAAGACAGACATGGATGCCAACATACAAACGTACAAAGCTAGGCTTGTAGCGAAAAGGGTATCGTCAACGACATGATGTCGATTACGACGAAACTTTTTCACCTGTTGCCATGATTAAATCCATTCGGATAATGCTTGCTATTGCTGCATATTTTGATTATGAAATATGGCAGATGGATGTCAAAACAGTTTTCCTTAACGGAAATCTTTTGGAGGATGTTTATATGTAACAGCCTGACAGTTTTGTCGTACCAAAACATGCAAACAAGGTTTGCAAATTAAATCGATCCATTTATGGATTGAAGCAAGCATCGCGTTCTTGGAACCAACGTTTTGATGAGATCATAAAAGAATATGATTTCATTTAAAACAAGGATGATCATTGTGTATATAAGAAGGTTAGTGGGAGCGCACTAACATTCATTGTCCTTTACGTTGATGATGTATTGCTTATTGGTAATGAAATTCCCATGCTACAATCGGTGAAAGTTTGGCTTTCATTAAAATTCTCCATGAAAGATCTGGGAGAAGCATCCTTTATTCTGGGAATAAAGATCTACCGGGATAGATCTAGAAAGCTGCTTGGACTCTCCCAGAGCACGTACATTGACAAAGTGTTGAAGAAATTCAACATGGATTAGTCTAAGAAGGGATTGTTGCCAGTGTCACATGGAGTCTCTCTATCTAAGGACATGTGTCCTAAAACTCAAGATGAGAGAGACAACATGAGTCGGATCTCATTCGCTTCTGCAGTCGGATCGATCATGTATGCCATGATATGTACGTGACCTGATGTCTCGTATGCTTTGAGCATGTGTAGTCGCTATTAGGCCGATCCAAGTGATGGTCACTAGGTTGTGGTTAAGAACATCCTTAAGTATCTTAGATGAACTAATGATGCTTTCTTAATCTATGGAGATGGAGAACTTGGGGTAACTGGGTTTACCGATGCAAGTTTACAAACCGATAAAGAAGAATGTAAGTCGAAATCTGGGTACATATTTTCTTTGAATAACGGAGCAGTGAGCTGGAAATCTTCCAAGCAAGAGACTGTTGCCGATTCAACAACAGAAGTGGAATATATTGCTGCAGCTGAAGCAGCAAAAGAGGCAGTTTGGATCCGTAAATTCCTAATTGGATTAGGAGTAGTTCCGTTAGAAGCTGAGCTCGTTCCTTTGTATTGTGACAATAACGGGGTTATAACGCAGACTAAGGAATCGCGGTCTCATCAACGATCCAAGCATGTACTTTGACGTTTCCATCTGATTCGTGAGATCATACATCGTGGTGATGTGAAGATCGAGAAGGTCGCATCAGATGACAATATTGCAGATCCGCTGAAGAAGGCTATTTCTCAGCAAAAGTTTGAGCGACATGTACATAGTTCAAGTGTTAGATACTTGAGTGATTGGCTATAGGCCAAGTGGGAGATTATTGGACAATTATGACCCATAGCATCAGTATTTGTAAAAGACATTGTGGTTTTTGTACAAATTAACTATGTGACAAAGGAAATTGCTATTTTATCATTTTGTAATTAGATTACTTGAATATATAAATGATAAAAGTCCTTATGATTAGTTCCAGATTAATAAGATATGAGATAGTATCAATCCATGAAAGGTTTAATCATTAAATATCGCTAGTCGTAGTATTATCGAGACTGGACATCGATAATGCGGAATAGGCTAGTATTATACTTGTGCACGTTAAAGAAGCGTAACGTCATAGTTCTCATATATTTGGGTATTGGATACTCATACAAGTGTAATAGGAGGTTCTGTTTAGCAATGGTACGGGAACAGCTTCGCTCTGGATAGACCCTCGGAATCTCATTGGTAGTATGACTATGTGTCTATGGGAATCCGAATCAGGGTAGGTGTATTTGGTCTTAACCTGAGACTTGCATCGCTAATACTGTTGACAATCAATACGCTTTGGTTTTGGTAGTCCGGGGCTTTAACAGGTTTTGGGAACGCCTCTTCTGGGTTTATTGCGAATCGTAGTGTATTGGGTGTGATGTCAAGATGGAAGTATCACTTCAGTCATATGGAGACGATGATTACGCAGGGATACAGAACTGGTACTCTATTATATTGCAACTATCGGGATAATATGACAAGGACATGATTATCCGATTAAAGAGACTAGTTATTAGTGATCCGAAATATGCTTCGTACGGGGCAGACATAATTCCAGCCTCAGGCCTAGCATGTGACATCCGATACTGGATCGAAATACGCAATACCTAGTATACTACGCCTGATATAGATTATGTATTCCTTAAAAGAATATTTCTGGAGAATATTTCTGGTAGTCCGATTTTCTGAGGCCTGTTGTCCAGCCCAACAACTATCACTGGATGTCAGAATCAAGCAATATTACATTTGCTCATCAGAACGAAATGGGGAGATGTGTGATTTGTGATGGTAACCACCCGAGCAATCAATGTATATACCTTTCAGAGTAGCAGAATTATTGGAATCATTCAACGTACGAAGGACCATCATACTTTCCATCTTATCCACCATCCATCTACGATTTTCATCAAGAACCAGAACCATTAGAGAAAGATCATATCGTAGACATGCTCAAAGATTGAATCAAGAAACAAGACGTAAAGTTGGATACAATGCTTGAATCAGTCCAAAATCAATTTGAAAGTATTCAGAGACAATCAGCATCCATTCAGAGACTGACAGAACAAACGAGACAATTAATAGAAAATCAGAGATACATACCTCAAAGAGCATTTTCAGATGACACTGATGAAGCCTTTGAATACCAAGCATTTCACGATGACATATTAGCAGAGGAAGAGGCTGAGCAGTATCAGGAATATGAGGTATCAGTTCAGGAGCCTGAACCAACAAAGTCTATGTTTAATTTCTATTATTCAAACTCTGACGAGGATGAAGAAGCTGAGCTGTTTGTGCCAACTGCACCAACAAATGAAGATGGAATTCTGTATCCTCAAAATGAAGATCTTGGAGCTTCCATTGCACAAATGTTTTAAGAAGATCTACCTGAGCCAATCATTTCACTCAGATCAGAGGATGAAGACCTAAAAACAGACATAACCTTACATCCTCAGATTGACACTTATGGAGCATGTATTTCACAGATGACGGATGAAGAATTGAATACAGAAATTTTAAAATTCATCTGTGAAGAAAAGGTGGAGCAAGAAGCAGATCAAATGTCTGAACTTATTAAAGATCCAGAGCATTCAGGCGAAACATCACTGTTTTGGGGAGTACAAATCAAAGATATCACCCAGAAGCTTGACAGAATGGAACTTCCATTCAAGGTCAAGCACCATACGAGACCTCCTGATTTTCTTTCTTTCTTTTCAGGAACCACTGGAGCAATAAAGGTTAAAAAAATGGCACAAGCACTGAATGGGACAAAATTCTTTTTGCCCATTTACCGTTGGAAGAGACCCTTCAAAAGCAACGCACACATGATTGTCTTTAATCGGACATCCAAACCGACGCTGAAACCTCATTGACAGATGGATTTCAGTCATGTCTGGCTGAAGACGAAAAATTTAGCCCTAGCCGGGAGGCAACCCATGCAATTTGTTGTAATTTCTATTTTCATATTTTGTGTATACATGTTGTAGAATTTTTAATTTTGTGTGTTATTTTCCAAAGCATAAGACAAAAGGAATGGTGTTGGGCAAAGATAAGAGATAATTCATTAGCGTTGGCTGAGTAAGGAATGGATTCTTGAGACGCATCCTAATGAATTTATACTAAGCAAATGGTGTATTGTGTACACAATTTCGTTGCCTAAATTATTGCTTTGATTTGCTTTTCTGTTGTAATTATCTTTATTTTTCGTAGACAGGATCCAGACTTTTTGACCTTTCACGATTTCTTTTATTGTTTAGCTAACAATCGTCCTTTGGAAGATAAAAGTGCTATTATTACTCACCCTTTTCAGGTGTTATAAATTCAACTCATCATTGCACTTTTGAAGACATCCAGAGTAAAACATGGAAGCCACTTCAAGAAGACGAGTTGAAAACATCTGTGTCTTTTGCGGTACTAGTGTTGGTGTTAAGCCACAATACGTAGAAGCAGCACATGAATTGGGTCGAGTCTTAGCTGCAAGGAATATGCACTTAGTATATGGCGGAGGCAATCTTGGACTTATGGGGATCGTTTCAAATGCCGTACAGGAATGAGGCAGTCACGTTTTGGGAATCAACCCAAAACCATTGGCAGAGGCAAATCTTATTGAACTATCAAACAGAGAGGAACTGATCGTGCTAGGTATGTCTGAATGATTGGTAGAAATGATTAACTGTGCAGATGCTTTTATTACTTTGCCAGGTGGCTTGGTACATTGGAGGAAATTTTTACAGTGTTATCTTGGGCGAACCTGAACATACACCAGAAACCGCTTGGACTGTACAACGTTGAAGGATTTTATGATTTTCTTTGTGTGTTTCTTGATGATGCCCGGAGAAATGGGTTCGTGTCAAAACCTATGAAAGAACTATTCTTTACTGCCAGAACTGCTCCGGATCTAATTGATCAAATCTTAACCTATGAACCACAAATTTACCCTATCATTTCAAAGATAAATTGGTCCGAGGACGATCGTGGTAAGAGGCGTCGAATTAATCTGGATCTTAACCTTTAATTTCCTGTAGAATTTCAGCTAACCAGGTATTATCTTCTAAACTCTTCTTCTACTGTTTAAGACATTGGGGACAATGTCTCATTTAGGTTTGGGGGAGGTAATTAGTTGATCAATACTATGTTTTTTAGTTTGTGTGTTGTTTTTTTTTTAGTCCAAAATTTTTCGAAAAATACAAAAAAAATGAAATTTTTTCAAAAATTACAAAAATATTTTGCGTTTTTATTTTTATTTTGACTAAAAAGGTGAAATTGGTAAGAGATAGCTGAGTAAGGAGTTTGCACTCCTGAGACGTATCTAAACCTATTTCAGAACAAGTTAATTTTTATTTATTTCCTTTTAAATTATTTAATTTGTAAATTCTCCATAAAACTGATTAAAATGGATCTTCATATGCTCAGTTAGCATGTATTATCAACATGCATAGTAACATACTAACATGAGCTATAATTGAAAAGTTTGTAATATTCAGTGCTCTAGTTTAATTGGAGGAAGCATCTCAAAAAGTGATGGAGTAAAAAAAAATGTGTGAGATCCGAGTTACTAAATCTGTAAGGGTGTTTTAACACCTAGTGCCCTAAAACCAACTGGTTTGGTAGTCACTGGCCCAATGCTCGCTACATGGTTCAAAGATGCTGCAAAAATATATATATCTGAAGTCTGAGTAATTAAGTCCGTAGGGGTGTCTTAACACCTGGTGCCTGTAGGCATTGCATTTTTGCATGTGAAACCCGATGATGAGTCTCAGTTGAAGGCACTACCTTTTAAGTCGCGGAAGCCGTGGGAAACGGACGTCGGAAGGGAGGAGTCAAGAATTGACTCATATTCGGATTAAGTTCGCTGGTTTAGCTTCGGGTTACTTGTTGGTTTTCCGTTTTAAAAACTTATGCTCGGCCCACACCCACCTAACCAAGGCCCACACGCCCCTAAGCCCATAAAACACATCCCAATTAATAAAACACATTTAAAACACATGGGAAATTAAATTAAATATTAAATTAAATATTAAGATAAATATTAATAATGTATTTGAATTAAATAAAACATAATATAATCATACCTAATTAAAACAAATCAAATATATTAACTTCCTAACTATACAAAATCACATATTAAATTAAAAAGATGTCATGCCTAATTAAAATCAATCATAACAAATTAAATATTTTGTCCCCCCTCAATCTTGTGTATACCATTCTTAAAGAGCCTAAATTAGAAACCAATATCCCTTCCTTGTGAGACAAGGACAAACCCTAGCCATCTTCTATATAAACATGCGCTAACGTAGCTCACAGCTCTCTCTCTCTCTAATATTACAAGACACGGCATCCTCTCCTCCATCGGCAAAATTCACGACAAAACAAATAACCCTAAACTCTCCCATTCACTGCACAACTCCTCTCTCATTCACAAACAAAAAGAACCCTACACAATAACCCTTCAACAGTCATAAGCATATCACGCCATACACTAACAAACAAGCCATTCACGTACTGTAAGCCAACATACCACTCATCAAATACCCTAAACCCTTGGCCGAGATTTAGCCTTTCCAACAGCCCCTAAAATACCCTAAACCAGTGAGTAAAATACTGCACATCCAATCCTTAAAAAATCAAAAAAAACCTGCACAAACTGACCCCTGAAACACACACAAACAGCCCCCCAGAACCGAAAAACAAGACCTGAAACAGTGAGCAGAAGACGCATCTGAAACAGTAGCAAAACGAAGCCTAGACAGCGAGAAAAATAGTGGAACGACGAGTTAAGACGCTAAGCTAGTGAAACGGAAGAGTAAGGAGCCTTTAACCCCTTCCGATCTCCGTGAAACGCAAGTCCGAAGACGACTTAAAAGGTTAGACCTGAGGGTATTTTCCACATTCGTTTTCTGTTTTACCTTTATTATTCATTGAGTATTATTCGCATGATTGATATGTTAAAAATGCATGTTGTGGCCCTTGAGTAGATAAATATGCATGTACCATGAAATATTGTATGTTGTGAACTTGGAATATAATGAAAGATGTGTCAACTCTCGCGGTATATCGGATGGAAACCCGGACGTAAATTCCGTAGCCGAATCCGAATGGACGGTAGTGCGGTCTGTACTTGGGATACAACTCCACGTACCGCTTGAGTAAACGGCACCCTCTTTTGTTTTATGTTGCTTTGGTTTATTTATTTTTTGTCATTTGAATTTTGCATGTTACTTGTTTATGCATGATGCAATCGAGTGCATGGGCTTAGTAAGTGCGATGAAAGGTCCCCTATTTGGAGGGGTTAAAATCCTTTACCACGATGCTTCGCTGCACCGATTGATGTGTGTTCGGTTGAATGCAAGATATGTTCAATCGGGCACACTAAGTTTGATATTATTGTCTTTAATTCTTTGTATACATGATGCAATCGAGTGCATGGGCTTAGTAAGTGAGATGAAAGGTCCCCTAATTGGAGGGGTTAAAATCCTTTACCACGATGCTTCGCCGCACCGATTGATGTGTGTTCGGTTGAATACAAGATATTTCAATCGGGCACACTAAGTTTGATATTATTGTCTTTAATTCTTTGTATGCATGATGCAATCGAGTGCATGAGCTTAGTAAGTGCGATGAAAGGTCCCCTATTTGGAGGGGTTAAAATCCTTTACCACGATGCTTTGCCGCACCGATTGATGTGTGTTCGATTGAATGCAAGATATGTTCAATCGGGCATACTAACTTTGATATAGTTATCTTTGTCTTTGTACATATTGTAACGAAAGGCGCATGGGCCTATTGTGTTGGATTAAAAGGTTCTCCATTTGGGGGAAGAAAAGCCTAAAAGGCTACTTTTACCACGATATTCACCGTGTCTTTCATCTATTTGATTGCATCATCTATTCCTGTCCTGGCTCGACCTATTATCATTGGTGTACCCATATTCACATGCCCTTGGCCCCAAGCCATTAGCCACATCAACGCACCTGCTCATAAACCCTCAAAACCGCCACTATCTCCACACCAAACACGTAGGCATCATGCCCTTGCCATCTAACCTTCACACTAATTACTTAGCCACTCTATTCATGTGCCACCTCATAAGCCATAAGGGCCTTTTTCACGTAAAAAAAGAAAAAAAAAACCACGCAAATAACCCCTAATGACTCACGTACCTAGCCCAGCCCTCCACTCACGCTCGACCACATAAAGCCCCTCCACAAACACTCAGCAACGTCCAGCAGCATCACCTGCTCACATCAGCCACATGCCCTGAAAAATCCTCACACCATCTGCCCCTTGAGCCTGCCTTCTTACGCTCAAAGATGCCCCCTGCCTCCCATAAAAATTCAAGAATCAGCCACGCTTCATAATGAAAAGCATGTTTATTCCATTGGTTGCATCATTTACCTTAGTATTGGTTTAACGTATTACAATTCATATACCTATGTCATGATGACATTTGAGTATTATTTCTTGTGGTATATCGGATGGAAACCCAGAAATAAATTCCGTAGCCGATTCCGAATGGACGGTAGTGCGGTCTGTACTTGGGATAGAATTCCACGTACCACTTGGAAAAATGCTCACATGTGTGCTTGTATGGTTAGTATGTGTGCTTGTGTTTTCGTGAACATAATATGCCAATGAAGTTGTATGTTCGTTGCTACTTTGATGTACTTTCAAGCATGCAATCTTAGATGTGAAATATATGTAAATTTAGGTGTAAGTTTTATTTTATACATGTGAATTTAGAAGCATGATACTCTTGGAAATGAATCTTACTTAAGTTTGATTAAATTATCACACAAATCCTTTCATTACAAATTGCATAAGTAAGGGACCATTCCGAACCCAACTGTTTGAGGTCTTCCCTTGCGAGGGGTGAGTGCGGCCTTAAATCTCATTTTACCGGTTCACACCGGGTGGCGACTCCATTATTCTCCGGTTTAGTCCCCCGCGGGCTACTCCGTACTCCCAACCAGGCCGCGAGCCAGGAACAGCATGCATCGCCTAGTTTCTGTGTTCCCACAATCTGGCGACTCCACTGGGGATAGAGAATCGGCCCCGAAATATTGTCTTGTGATGTTTGGATTTATGTTTTAATTGACCGTGTCTTTAGTGGGTAAAGTGGGGGTTTAATCAAAGGCATTTTGAGGCTGGATAATGGTTTGGTGTCTTCCTTCATTCACTACCTTTCTAGAAGGAAAAGCTGTGAAGGCACCTAGATAGCCATCTACTCGTAGCCTATTGTGATGGACTAATTTGGAGGACTCGTTGTTTATTCCTGACACCAAGCGATAAGAGCCTAAGAGGCTTGGGTATTTAAGTGAGCCTCGATCCACCTTCCCTCTGGGGAATCTATAATGGGAAATCCATTTGACAGTCCGTCACACACCATAGTGTTGGATAATATGACCCATAGCGTCACTATTTGCACAGAACATTGTGTGCTGTAGCAAATTAACTATGTAACAAGGAAATTGCACTCTCGTCATTTTGTGATTAGATCACCATAGATATATAAATGAAGAGAGGTCCCTATGATTAGTTCCTGGATTGAGATGATATGAGACAGTATCAGTCCACGAAGGATTAATCATTAAATATCCCTAGCCGTAGTATTATCGAGACTGGACATCGATAATGCGGAATAGGCTAGTATTGCACTTGTGCGCGTTGTGAGGGCACAACGGCATAGTTCTCATTTATATAAGTATTGGATACTTGTGCAAGTGCGATAGGAGGTCGTGTTTCACCGATGGTACGGGAAACAGCTTCGCTCTGGATAGACCCTTCGGAATCCCATTGGTATTATGACTAGGTCCTATGGAGGCCGAAATCAAGGTAGGTGTGTATAGTCTTAACCTGAGACTTGCATCGCTAATACTTACGACAATCGGTAAACTTTGGTTTTGGTGGTGGGGGATCTTAACTGGTTCTGTGTTCACCTCTTCTGGGTTTATCCGAGAATCGTAGTGTATTGGATGTGATGTCAAGACGGAAGTGTCACTCCAGTCATAATGGAGATGATGTCACGCAGGATACGGTATTAGTGCTCTTAAGTGATGCGCATCCAATCGTGATATTATGACCAGGTCATGAATATCCGATTAGAGACTAGTTACCAGACATCCGATATGTGTTTCGGACGGGGCAGACACTTATCCAGCCCCAGCCCTAACACACGTGACTATCCGATACTGGACCGATATGCACAATACAATCGTATACTACGCTTGATACAGATCTAGATATTCTTTGATGAATATGTCCGGAGAACTTGGGAAGACTTGGTGTTTTGCTAGGAGTCGACCTTGTCTCGTAAATCGGTAGAACGTAGTACTTGGTACGTACGTGATTCGGATACTCCGACGACCGTATTTACTGCCAGATTATCCGGGGATCTCATGGGTCGCTTCCCTATAATCCACCGATGACGCACAACTCGCACTCTTGAATAATCTGGGATTATATAGAAGAGAGAGAAAATTAATCTAGGATTAATAACGGAGATATTTTATCCGGGATAAAATGTCGTCTAAAGAGAGAGAACGATTAATTTGGAATTAATCGATGAATTAATATATTCGATATATTAAATGAAATTAGATTTCGACGCGGAATTAAAATTGGATTTTAATTCGGGCAAACGAGTTAATTTAGAATTAATTCGTTAGCGACGTAAATAATAATTTCGCTAGCCGCAATTATTCGATTTAATTAACGTCGCGACGTAAACTCGATATTTCGGAAATATCGAACCCGAACGCGTGAGTGCACGTGGGCCCACTTTCATTTGGAAACGTGTGGGGCCCACATGACACATGTCATATTATGCATTATTTAATTCTAATGCATTGCATGTAGATAGTGTACATTGCACTCAATGTCATTGCATGGAAATTGAGTGTTTGACACTCTAAGCCATTGCATGATTTGTGTCATAATTTATTATTAATTTAATGAATATTATGGCATAAATATAAATTGATTTTTGGTAACAAAAATTAATCACACAAAAAACACATTTTTCTCTCAAATTCTCTCATCTCTCTCACGCCCAAGTGTGGCTGTTCTTCACTGGTTTTGAACCAGTTGGGCGTGAATAAGGGAAGCCAAAGTGGGTTTTCATGGTGAAAATTCAGTGCTAGCACACTTACAAGTCTTGCGAAGGTGGTAGGGAGGTTCGACCATGAGACGGGATCCATCCGATGAAGCTAGGAGCTCCGTTTCTTCACTCAAATTTCTGTTTTGCAGGGCAGTGGACTGCCAGCAGTTTGGCGTGAAGGGCAGTGCGTTTTTGGGCTTCATTCGTCTTCAATTCGACATAACCGATCAATGTGAGTATTCCGCTACCTCCGTTGGTGTGTTCACGCATTATTTCATGTCTTGATTTGATCTTGGGACCTTAGAATAAACCAACAATGGTATCAGAGCTAATGTTGCAAGCATGAAAAATGTAGGGCTTAAAATTTGGGTAAATGTTTGTTGAGCATGATTTGAATAAATTGTTTGTTTGAGTATGCTTATAACATGTTTAAATTCATTTTGGTTGGACTAATTTGATGAAAAATGATTTGGAATTATTTTCCCCAAATATTATGCCATGGCCGAATGTGTGATGAATTTTAGGATCTTGGATTTTTGATTTTTAATTCATTTGATGAGTTAGAATCGATTAGGTTGACGTTAATTTGAATCGAATTGGATTGGATTTCGAATTGGACAAAAACCCCAAAAATTCTATGTTGGCCGAATTGGATATACCCTAATGTTGTCTTGGAAATTTTGGTTTTGTGACATTGGATGTATATAAAATCAAATTGGATGGTGATTTGTTGTCGATTGTGTAATTAATCGGATTGAATTCAAATCGGACAAAATAACCTTCCTTGGCCGAGACTTAGAAGCATGTAATATGGGTTTGATTTTTCATTATGTGTGTTTGACATGTAATAATGAATTAAGTATGATTAATTGGACTAATTTAGTGTTTTGAAAATGTTGATTTAGTTGATTAATCATATAATGCACTTTTGGTAATTAAATTGTGAAAATTGGATTTTTGGATTTAATTAATTGGGCCTAATTTTGGAAATTAGAATTTATTGTTGTAATTGGGCCTATTGGGCTTGATTTATCAAGTTTGGTTTAGGCCAAATGGATTGGATCCAATTGGGCCCAAAACCTTAACCATAAAGCCCAATTGCGACTAATGAACCTTTAAAGTTCAATTGGGCCTAATGGGCCAAGATTGATTTATGGGCTTATGGGGTAAATCCCGGATTGGACTTTGGTTATCGGTTTGACCCGTTGACCGACCAAAAGTCCACGCCTTAAGAAATCAATCAAAAGCCCATTGGACTTTAATTGAATTGACGTTGGACGTTAATCGGTCTTGAGACGCGTTACGATTAGATTTGGAATTTAAATCGTAAAAGGTTTATTAAATAAAAGTGTAATATTTAATTTGGAATTGAATAGTGAATTAGTATTAAATACATGTTAAATTAGATTTAATGATGTAGTTTAATTTAATTCATGAATTCATACTTTAAGTACTTATTCGCAAAAACGAGTTTGACTCGATCAAAATCAAATCGTTGTTTGAACATTGGATGATCACTTAATTATCAGATTAATTAATTTGATTAGATTGATTGATAGCATGCTTATGTGTGTGAATACGTGGTTGTGTTGAATGAATAATGTATATCGGATGGATATTAGTCGGGTGGGCAATTTTAGAAATTGTTGTAATAAATTCGATTTATTAAATTGGACCTGCGTGTCCAGCCTTATCACCTTCTTTCTCTTTGTATTCTCTTCTCACCTATTCCCCTCTATGTATATGAGGTTTCTTTAGAAGTGTAGTGTAACGGGTAGAAGTAGTACAAGTGCTAGCTTGAGTGAGAAAGGGAGAGATTTGATCTAGGATCAATGTTTAAGTATCCATCCGCATATCATTATTATTTATTTTCATACTCGCTTTATTATGTATTTAGAATGCATGTTTAAGGGTGTATGATGATGAGACCTAACAAAGATAATTAAATTGGTAGCCAATTTGCACGCGAAAACCTCAATCTATATTAAGCAAATATCCTTCCATTGAATGATCTCTTGTTCAAGATCCGAAGTTGGCATTGGTTTGTTTTTGACCAAAGTCAAGACCTTTGTCAATCAAGGATGTACTTGAATCATGAGAGTTTTGTTGCATATCGGTGTCTTGTCCAAATCGTGATTTTTATTGGCCAAGTCAGATCACTTTGTCCAATGACATTGATTACGAAACTTTCCTCGTCAATGGGTCCTGCTTAACTGGAATCATTAGGTTTGTTTTTGGCCAAAGCCAAGGCCTAGATGATCGGAGGATAGGGTTAGGAAAATGTAATGGATACATTGACATTATACATATGTTTCGGACTTGGATGTCCACCTAACCGGATCTAGGAATTGGATGAGATCCAATTGATCTGTGAGATCTACCTAGTTAAATAGCATACAGCTTTTTATTGGCCAAAGTCAGGGTTGTGTGTTATTTAATAGGATCCTAGCCCACTAGGAAACACGGTTTCCCGAGTACTCCACAGAGGGTTAGAGGCTCGACGAAAAATAGTGGGAGGCAAGTATTGAATTTGCAACATTCGTTCAATTACTCGCTAAACACGCTCATTTATATTTTCTCGTCACATTAATCAAAAATATTAGTTGGACTAATATTTTATGTTGTTTTAATAATATATATAGTTGGACTATATACAAACTCATTCAATATATAGTTGATTTTATAATTGGATTATAGTAATCAATATAATTGAATTAAATGATAGTTGATTTTATAATGGGATTATAGTAATCAATATTAAATTATAGTTGATTAAATAAATTGGATTATTGTAATCATTATAATAAATAGTACCTTAATAATTGATTAAATAGTTGGACTATTGAATCAAGAAAGAATTGAAAAGTTGAATATTTAAAATATATATCCTTGGATTAAATGTTTTAAATGATTTAATTTTCAATTGGGAATTAATAATAGGTTAATTTATTTGATAAAATAAATTATTATTACTAAGCCCATAATTAAGCAAATAGTAGAGCATAAAGTCTTTGGAAGATTTATGTGATGATGACTTTAGTGCTTAATTAATATACTTATAATAAATCTATCTTTAGATTTAAAAGTATTAAAATTGCAATTAATAATTCTTGGAGAATTAATTGAATATTCTAGTGGAGAGAAAAATCAAAGTTTGCAATTGGGCATGTAGCACAAGGTGCACATCGTTTCGATTCCGAAACCCAAGGCTTGGCCAAAGGTTTGTGAAATATTGAAAAGGATAATTGACATATCCCGTAGCGACTACCATTTGGATATGGAAGAACGAAGGAATTAAAGATAGGGCGAGGCTCTAACTTTAAAAATATTTGTCAAAGTTATGTTACTACTAGTATTGAAATTGGATTTTAAATACTTAGTGTGGTACATAATACATATATGTATTGACGTTCAGAATCCGCTGTGAGCTGGATACTGGCTTCAAGCCGAGATTTCTCTGCGAATTGGAAACGGGACGAAAGTCGCTGTTTCGACCGTAAATACCTAAGTTTAGGTACTACCCTTTGGGTATGTACTTAAATTAGGAAATGTTATAATGTAACTAGTTTGACTAGAGACATTATCTCTATATCAGTGTTTAATCCGATACGGATAAAACCTTTATATTCTAGAACACTAAAGTGTTTCATTATATAAAGATGATACTGAGATAAATACATTGGATGTAAATAACAAAATTTATATTTTGAATATAATAAAATCTCAAACATATAAAATGACAAATAAATAGCTCAAATTGATTTGATCAATGGAGACTTATTTGTGGCATTGTTGTCTAGGACACAATTAAAGAAGACTCGTATATCCACACTTTTTAAGAGTGGGTACTAGGACTGATTTGACTATTCAAATAAGGTCTACGAATCTAGTTTATTAGGTTAAATACCTAAAATACTATTTACTTGGTAATAGTAAAAGTGCCACCGATCTGTTAGCCCTATTCATGGTGAAGTAAGTGGGCCCATATCTAGCTGGGCTAAATATGAACATGAATATTTCGTGACCTTAACGGATGCAGCATCACGTTGTGGTTATGTGTTTCTTTTGAAGAACACAGATCGGAAACTTTAGAGTTTCGACACGAAGTAGACAAACAGATCGGCTATAGTGTTATTCCGCCACGGTAATACAGTAATGGAAAATACTTAAGCAGTAAGTTTCATACGTACATGAAAGAGTATGGTATTCTTTCAGATGAGGACTCCTCTCGAGACACGTCAGTTAGACGGTGTGTCCGAACTAAAACCGAATTTTGTTGGACATAATAAGGTTTATCACGAGTCGCTCTGAGCTACTATCTCCTTCAACCGGAATGTATTTACAGTGCAAAACTTATTTAGAATAAGGTTCCATATAAATCTGTTTGACAGATATCATATAGGATAGGAACAGGGAAGAAACGAGGTTTCTCATTCCTGATAATTTGGGTATGCCAGGCATAATGTTTGGATGATACCAAACTAAGGACCCAAATTGGATAAGTGCCAATATAGGTTATCTAAGAGAAACCTTAAGTATAGTACTTATAAATCCCACATGAGAACAATGTGATTGTTGCTCACGATGCGTCAGAGCATTTCCTGGAGAGAAATACCGATATGCAGTGGTCAGTGGGAGGATAGTGATACTCGATGAAAATCGGAGTAACACTGTTCAAGGCACGAAGTCCGAAATGGAACACAAATAGTTCATCTATATGATGAAAAATACCATTAACCTTCAAATACACAAGAAACTCGTAGATCGGATAGAGTCAGAAAACAACCTAGGGTATGGGTTTCTGCTCTAACCTCA
The DNA here is from genome assembly GCA_019454045.1 of Zanthoxylum bungeanum. Lineage (NCBI taxonomy): Eukaryota > Viridiplantae > Streptophyta > Magnoliopsida > Sapindales > Rutaceae > Zanthoxylum > Zanthoxylum bungeanum. Next base: position 46,240 of record SKCR01037980.1, on the reverse strand, counting down.
TAAAGATGTCAATCTTATGGAGGTGTACCATCCGACTACGTTTTGAGGAAGTGATACAAGGTATCGACTCTCTGTTATGGCAAAGTACCATGAATCCGAAATGGATTCCATGTATAACAACTATTTTGGATACTAGTTGTTGTACCACAAGGCATTGTGCCTATGGTACATTTAACGTCTTCAAGGAAGACATACATGGATGGCAACATACCAACGTACAAAGCTAGGCTTTTGACGGAAAGGTATCGTTATCAACATTGTGTTAATAACGGTTCAACCTTTTACCTGTTGCCATGGTAAATCCATTTTGAAGATGCTTGAAGATAACTGTATATTTCATTTATAAAATGTGTCAGTTATAGATCAAAATCGCTTTCCTGAAAAGGAAACCTTTTGGAGGATGTTTACAACATCCTGACGATTTTGTATAACCGACAAACAAGGTTTGCGGGTAATTCGATCCATGTTTGGATTAATACAAGCATAAGGTTCTTGGAACTGTCGTTTTGAAATAATCATAATGGTTTATGATTTGATTCAAAACTAAATAATTCTTGTGTATATAAGGAGGTTAGTGGGAGAGCGCACTGACAGTGAAATTCCCATAAAGCTATTGTTGAAAGCTTGGCTTTCAATAGAAACTCTCCGTAGAATTCTGGAAGATAACAACCTTTATTAGAGGAATAAAGATCTACTGGGATAGATTTGGAGTTGTTAACACTCTCTGGGAAATTGTACATTTAAAATGTACTTGTATTGGTGTCTCATACGCTTCGAGCATATGGAGTCACAATCAGGTCAATCCAAGTGACAGTCACTGGATTGAAGTTAAGAACATCTGTTAGTATCTCAGAGAACTAAAGATGCTATCTTAAACTATGGAGAAGGAGAACTTGAAGTGACTGGGATCACTGCAGCAAGTTTCCAAACGATTAAATACTGCGGTACTATAAAGTTTTGAATAACGGGACAGTGAGCTGGAAATCTTCCAAGCAAGATAACTGTTGCCGAATAAACAACAAATGCGGATTATTGCTGCAGCTGAGGCAGCAATAGAAGTCTTTTGGTCGAAAGTAAATCTAATTAGATTAGATATAGTTCTGTTAGCAGCTGAGCTAGGCGTCAGCACAGGCTAAAGAATTAAAGGTCTCATCGACGATCCAGATATATACTTCTATATCATCTGATTCGTTCGGATCATACATCGTGGCGATGTGATGATCGTATAAATCGCGTCAAACGATAATCGAACAAATCCGCTGACGAAAACCTTTCCTCAGCAATTTGAGCGAACCTTACATAGTTCGGGTGTAGGACACTCGAGTGACTGGCTATGTGCCAAGTGGGAGATTGTTGGATAATATGACCCATAGCGTCACTATTTGCACAGAACATTGTGTTGCTGTAGCAAATTAACTATGTAACAAGGAAATTGCACTCTCGTCATTTTGTGATTAGATCACCATAGATATATAAATGAAGAGAGGTCCCTATGATTAGTTCCTGGATTGAGATGATATGAGACAGTATCAGTCCACGAAGGATTAATCATTAAATATCCCTAGCCGTAGTATTATCGAGACTGGACATCGATAATGCGGAATAGGCTAGTATTGCACTTGTGCGCGTTGTGAGGGCACAACGGCATAGTTCTCATTATATAAGTATTGGATACTTGTGCAAGTGCGATAGGAGGTCGTGTTTCACCGATGGTACGGGAAACAGCTTCGCTCTGGATAGACCCTCGGAATCCCATTGGTATTATGACTAGGTGTCTATGGGAGGCCGAAATCAAGGTAGTGTGTATAGTCTTAACCTGAGACTTGCATCGCTAATACTTACGACAATCGGTAAACTTTGGTTTTGTGGTGGGGGATCTTAACTGGTTCTGTGTTCACCTCTTCTGGGTTTATCCGAGAATCGTAGTGTATTGGATGTGATGTCAAGACGGAAGTGTCACTCCAGTCATAATGGAGATGATGTCACGCAGGATACGGTATTAGTGCTCTTAAGTGATGCGCATCCAATCGTGATATTATGACCAGGTCATGAATATCCGATTATAGAGACTAGTTACCAGACATCCGATATGTGTTTCGGACGGGGCAGACACTTATCCAGCCCCAGCCCTAACACATGACTATCCGATACTGGACCGATATGCACAATACAATCGTATACTACGCTTGATACAGATCTAGATATTCTTTGATGAATATGTCCGGAGAACTTGGGAAGACTTGGTGCTTTGCTAGGAGTCGACCTTGTCTCGTAAATCGGTAGAACGTAGTACTTGGTACGTACGTGATTCGGATACTCCGACGACCGTATTTACTGCCAGATTATCCGGGGATCTCATGGGTCGCTTCCCTATAATCCACCGATGACGCACAACTCGCACTCTTGAATAATCTGGGATTATATAGAAGAGAGAGAAAATTAATCTAGGATTAATAACGGAGATATTTTATCCGGGATAAAATGTCGTCTAAAGAGAGAGAACGATTAATTTGGAATTAATCGATGAATTAATATATTCGATATATTAAATGAAATTAGATTTCGACGCGGAATTAAAATTGGATTTTAATTCGGGCAAACGAGTTAATTTAGAATTAATTCGTTAGCGACGTAAATAATAATTTCGCTAGCCGTAATTATTCGATTTAATTAACGTCGCGACGTAAACTCGATATTTCGGAAATATCGAACCCGAACGCGTGAGTGCACGTGGGCCCACTTTCATTTGGAAACGTGTGGGGCCCACATGACACATGTCATATTATGCATTATTTAATTCTAATGCATTGCATGTAGATAGTGTACATTGCACTCAATGTCATTGCATGGAAATTGAGTGTTTGACACTCTAAGCCATTGCATGATTTGTGTCATAAATTTATTATTAATTTAATGAATATTATGGCATAAATATAAATTGATTTTTGGTAACAAAAATTAATCACACAAAAAACACATTTTTCTCTCAAATTCTCTCATCTCTCTCACGCCCAAGTGTGGCTGTTCTTCACTGGTTTTGAACCAGTTTGGGCGTGAATAAGGGAAGCCAATAGTGGGTTTTCATGGTGAAAATTCAAGTGCTAGCACACTTACAAGTCTTGCGAAGGTGGTAGGGAGGTTCGACCATGAGACGGGATCCATCCGATGAAGCTAGGAGCTTCGTTTCTTCACTCAAATTTCTGTTTTGCAGGGCAGTGGACTGCCAGCAGTTTGGCGTGAAGGGCAGTGCGTTTTTGGGCTTCATTCGTCTTCAATTCGACATAACCGATCAATGTGAGTATTCCGCTACCTCCGTTGGTGTGTTCACGCATTATTTCATGTCTTGATTTGATCTTGGGACCTTAGAATAAACCAACACATAGCTCATTGGCACGTACCTTAGTGTATAAAAAAGGGCGCGCTCACTTGGTCGCTCGAACCCTTGAGTGGGGAGACCTAGATGTGGGTCATCCTTCGCCGATGAGAGCCTTTGTCTATACTCTTGCGAACCCACCCATAGACCGGGTTTGTATGGTTAAAGTAACAATTATTTCCTTGAGTATGTGCTTGTGGACCATCCTCATTTGGATGCAGTTGGACTATTGTCAGAAATGCGGACTTGTTGGGCCATTTAAACTGGGGCGAGTTCGTACCGTATGACTATTAGGCCCAAAGCTTCTGAAATGTTGATGGGCCATTATGTAGAAATTATTACGTTATGTTGCATTATCTTTCTTCTATGCTTGTGTTTGGGAACATCGTCGTTTGGATCCATTGGGACTATTTGTCATGGGATATGGGCTTGTTGGGCCATTTAAACTGGGACAAGAACGTACTTCATGATGATTGGGCCAAAGGCTTCTAAGTGTTGATTGGCCACTTTGTGCTTGTGTTCGGAACATTACCATTTGGATTTAGTTGGGCTCCTTGTCATGAGATGTGAACTCGTTGGGCCATTTAAACTGGGATGGGTTCACTCCTATGACGATTAGCCCGAAAGATTCTAAAATGATAACGGGCCGATTTGTTTGAAAATTTTAATTGATTTAGTATGTTACATGCATCTCATGCACCTCATACATACATATATCATGTTAACACCATCTATGTCTCAAAAAGACATCATAGATACCGTTTGGGTTAGAGAAGGGACAAGACTCACTAAAAGAACAAGTATGAGTGAATCCGATAATAAGGTGTCCCGTATGGATCAGTTAGAGAACGGTCTCGCCAAGATCAATGAACAGTTGCAGGCTTTGACTACTGCTGTGGCTGGCATAGCCGGGTCTCGTGCTGGGGGTAGTTCTGGGGATGTGAGACAAGAGGAACCTCCGAACAGATTGGGGGATGATATCCCCACTTTTGATGATGATATGGCAGAGTATGCAACAGGCAGAGTATCTGGGTCTCAAGCAGAGTTACAGAAGCTCCGGAAGCAGGTTGAGTCAGTTACCCGCAAGATGAGGGGTAAGAATGAGGATTTGCTGGATTATGACATGCTGACTTTCGAAGAGCAGTTGCCGGCACAGTTCAAGATGCCTGATATGGCTAAGTTTAACGGGAATGGGGATCCGAGGGTGCATCTCCGACAGTTTGTATCAGTCATGAGTTCAGTTGGCCTATCTCAGCGCCAAGTGCAGAAGATGTTTGGAATGTCGCTCGAGGGAGCTCCCGTGGTGTGGTACCACAGTTTGGAGAAGAAAGTGAAGGAAGATTGGAGAGAGTTGGCTGATGCTTTCCTAAAGCAGTATGTCACTGACCTAGAGATCGATCTGTCACTCCACGATCTGGAAAATGTTAAGCAGAAATCAGATGAGAGTTTTAAGGAGTACGTGGACCGATGGAGGAGTCAGTTGTTGAAAATGTAGACTAGGCCCTCAGAGAACGACCATATTAAAATGATCATCAAGGGCACCAAGCCCTCCATCTATGGGAAGCTAAGGAGGATGACCTCCATGATTACTGATTTTCGGCAGTTGAGGGAAACTGTCATGGATATTGATGAAGAAGAGGCCGAAAATAGAAAATTCTATGGTCTGAACAGGAGGCCCATTGGGGGGACATCGGGAACAAAGCCCGTTTCTGCTGAGATTGCCGCTATCCGGAACCGGAGATTCTCCAACTTGGGTAGGCCCTTGTCCAAGGTATTGGAGAAGTTGAAGAGACAAGGACTGCTATCACCCCTAGAAGCCAAACCATTACCCAATCCCCCACCACCACATTATAACCTAAGCCTTTACTGTCACTTTCACCAACAAAAGGGCCATGACACCGACAATTGCGCCTGACTCCGCCATGAAATCCAAGACCTGATAGACTCCAAGAAAATACCTGACCCAGAAACAGAACAGCCTGACACACACAAAAACCCCTTACCCAATTACCGTGCCGTACCACCACCAGCCTATATGATCAATTCTGGCCTCCCAGAAGACCTTGTCCTAAAATCCTTTCACCCTCAAGCCTTTTGCCTTGGAATCTGGGATAGTATTAGTGAAGATGAGACAGAGCAGGGGAAAAGCTTTTGGCTTGATTTCTCTAGCTATGATGAGGAAGAAGTAAGGGGAATGACGCGCAGCGGTCGTTTTTACAATGATATGGCAGAAAAGGGTAAGGAAGTTTTGACAGATGGTAGGGAAGTGGTTGGGAGTGCAGAAAATACTGAGGGGGATATAGTGCTGAGGCAATTGAGGAAGACTAGAGCACAAGTGAGTATCTGGGAACTGTTATGTGCATCTCGAGAGCATAGGCAGGCCATGGTTGAGGCCTTGAGCAAGATTGTGGTACCGGAAGACGCCAACCCTGCAATATTTGTTGGGTCAGTTCAGAAAGAAGCTTTGCAGATATCTTTTTCTGAGGATGAACTCCCGGCGGAGGGGAGAAATCATAATAGGCCTCTATTTATCAGGGCCAAAGTGAGGGGCAAGAAAACTTCATGTGTGATGGTGGATGACGGTTCGTCCATCAATGTGTGCCCGTTGAAAATTCTGGCGAGATTGGGTATGAAAGCAACAGACTTGGACCCTTCAGCATGACTATTAAAGCTTATGATGACAGTAAAAGGGGGGTTGAGGGTACTTTTGTGGCTATGGTCAAGGTAGGCCCTATTGAAGATGAAGTTGAGTTTACAGTGCTGGACATCCCAGCCACTTTTGCCTTGTTGTTGGGAAGGCCTTGGTTTCACAAACTTGGGGGCGTGCCTTCCACTTTGCTTCAGATGATCAAGTTCCCGTATGAGGGAGAAGTTGTTACTATCCGGGCTGAGGTAGATAATGTCGTGGCTGCCTTGGAGATACAACCTTTCACAAGGTTTCAGGTGTCAGCTACTTTTGAGGAATGGGTGGATCCTAGGGTGGCTAGGATCATGAAAAAGATGAAGTTTGACCAGGTGAAGGTTCAAAGTTACCAGATTTCAGAGGACAGACCACTCGGAAGGTTTGGGGTACAAATCTGATGAAGAAAAGCCGAAGGTCAAGAAAAAGGGCCTGAAACTGATGGAATGTTTTGTGAAAGCTTCAGGATATCAAGGGGAGCCTGAACTGTGGAAGTTAATGGGATTGTGGTGCCTGGATTTGAGATCTTCCAGGATTTGTTGGGTGAGAAACTGCTGACTAAAGAAGCTGTGGAAGCAGAGAATTGGGAAGAAGAATTGATGAAGTTGGAGAGCCTGACTCTGGGAGAGGACGAAAAGCCTGAGGAAGACCTGATTGCAGAGGAAGAAGTGTCTATAGATGATGAAGACGTTTACCTTCCTGATTTGTTTGAATGTACTTCCGCATTATCCAATAATAAATACATTTCTTTTGCTTACTTGCCTGAGTCATTTCCATTTACTCTGCACGAATCAAGCATATTTGACATCAGTTCAGCCAGAACTACCGCATTTAACTTGGGTACACTTGAGAACCCCAAGGAAATTCTGATTGCAAGTGAAGTAACCTCTGAAGAGAGGGAGAACCTAGAAGAAGTATTGGTCAGATATGCCAAAGTGTTTGCTTGGTCCTATGAGGATATGCCTGGGGTAGACAGAAACATTGCCCAACACACAATACCAACTTATCCGAATATTAGGTCAGTAAAACAGAAACTCCGACGGATGAGACCGGAATGGGCTGAGAAAGTCAGAGAGGAAGTTAAGAAACAGATGGATGTGGGATTCCTGGAAGTAGTAAAATATCCAGAGTGGTTGGCTAATATAGTGCCAGTACCAAAGAAAGATGGGAAGGTCAGAATGTGTGTAGACTACAGAGATCTCAACAAGGCTTGTCCGAAAGATGATTTTCCTCTGCCGCATATAGATGTTCTGGTTGATAGTGCGGCTTTATCTGCTATCTATTCATTTGCAGATGGGTTTTCAGGTTACAATCAGGTTCTCATGGCTGAGGAAGATAAGCACAAGACTACATTTGTTACCGAGTGGGGTACTTATTGTTACAAGGTAATGCAGTTTGGGCTTAAGAATGCGGGAGCTACTTATCAGCGGATGGCCACTACAATTTTCCATGACTTGATGCACAAAGAGATTGAGGTGTATGTAGATGACATGATGGTGAAATAAGAGACAATGGTTGGGCATATTGAAGCACTGGAAATCAGAGAGTTGACAGATACAACCTGCGGCTAAACCCTAAGAAATGTGTGTTTGGGGTGACATTAGGGAAATTGCTTGGTCATACAGTGGGAATGGGCGGAATAGAGGTAGACTCCGAAAAGATCAAGGCAATCACATAAATTCCTGCACCGAAGACAGAAAAAGAAGTCAGAGCATTCTTGGGAAAAATTCAGTACATCAGTCGGTTCATCGCCAAGTTAACGTCAGTATGTGAACCTATCTTCAAACTGTTGAGAAAAGATCAACCAGTGAGATGGAATGAACAGTGTCAGACAGCCTTCGACAAAATCAGAGAGTACTTGGTAAAGCCTCATGTATTGAAACCTCCGAGACCGGGCAGACCGTTGATATTGTATTTGGCTATAGAATCAGAAGCACTGGGGGCAATGATGGTACAGGCAGATGAGACAGGGGTAGAACATGCAGTTTACTATCTGAGTAAGAAGATGCTCCTGTATGAGGCTCGATATCAGGAAGTTGAGAAGATCTGTCTTGTAGTGGTATGGGCTTCCAGAAAGTTGCAGCATTATTTCCAGTCTTACAAGATCCAGGTAGTGGCAAAGGAAAATCCTCTGAAATATCTTCATTTGGTGCCTTCACTAGTGGGAAAATTGGGCAGATGGTGGTATTACTGACAGAGTTTGACATTGAGTATCTCACCTCCAAAGTGATCAAAGGGCGAGCAGTAGCAGAGTTTCTGGCATTGCAACCTGTTGAGGGGGATCATTATAAGTTTGAATTTCCAGATGAAGAGATCCAAGCAATAACAGTTCAGAGATGGAAGATGTATTTTGACGGAGCAGTGAATTACAAGGGAGCCAGAATTGGGATCGTGATAGTGACCCCCGAAGGAGAGACTTTGCCTTTGGCCAAGAGGTTGACATTCAGAGTGACTAATAACATGGCCGAGTATGAAGCATGTGCTTTTGGTTTGACAGCATTTACAGCCTTAAAGGCCGGGAGTGTGGAAGTTTACGGAGATTCTATGTTGGTAGTCCAGCAGATGCGAGGAGAATGGGAATTGAAGGAAGAACGGTTGAAACCTTACCTTTTTTACCTCAGAAAGTTGGCACAGGATATCCCCGAGTGTAAGTTTCAGCACTTACCGAGAGAAGAGAATCAGATGGCAGATGCATTGGCTACACTTGCAGCAACTTGGGAAAATCCAGAAAAGTTAGTGATGAGACCGTTGATACTAACAACAGCAAGCAAACCGTTTATGAGATAGAAAGAATTCTGGAAGTTGAGGTCGACGATGGTAAACCTTGGTATTATGACATTCAGAGGTATCTGGAACATGGTGAACTCCCGGAAGGGGCGGGCAGAAAAGACAGAATAGCCATCCAGAAGTTAGCTTCCCAGTATGTGACTTTGAAAGGGGAACTGTACAAGAGGTAAGCAAACTGTATTCAGTTGAAGTGTTTGAGAAAGGAAGAAGCTCAGCATGTAATGGAAGAGATACATGCCGGGGTATGTGGTCCGCACATGAACGGGTTGAATCTGTCCCGCAAGATAGTGAGACAAGGTTTTTATTGGTCAACCATGGAAACAGACTGCGCGAAAATGGTAAAGTACTGTCATGACTGTCAAGCACACGGTAATTTGAATCACTTACCGCACACAGAGTTGCACGGGTTGTCAAAGCCGTGGCCTTTCTCAGCATGGGGAATTGATATTATTGGAGAAATTCGACCGAATGCATCGAATGAGCATCGCTTCATAGTAGTGGCCGTAGATTACTTCTCAAAGTGGGTGGAAGTCGAATCATTCCGCAATGTTACAGCAAAACAGATGGCAAAGTTTATAGCTCGGAACCTCATTTGTCGGTATGGTATGCCGCATCGTGTAGTGACAGACAACGGAGTTCAGTTTCAAGGAGAGACGAAGGCGATGTTACAGAGGTATGGGATAGGCCACCACAAGTCATCACCGTACAGGCCGCAGGCAAATGGGGCAGTTGAGGCAGCCAACAAGACTATAAAGACGATTTTAGCCAAGATGACAGAGAACTGCAGAGATTGGTGTAGACAACAGAAACTGACGACGATGTTCTAGGCTCGCGGCCTAGTTGGTAGTACGAAATAACATGGAGTCGCCACTCGGTGTGAACCGGGACAAAGATTTAAGGCCGCACTCACCCCTTGCAAGGGAAGACCTCAAACCGTTGGGTTCGGAATGGTCCCTTACTTATGTCATTTGTGATGATATGATTTCTGTAATTAATCAACCGAGTCTACTCATAATCATGCTCAAGGGTACTTAGATCTAACATGCTTTCATCCAAATAACTCCACGTAATATAACACAACGAGCATATTGAACCATTAAACCAAAGTAAACAAATAACTAATTAAACATAAACATAAACTAAACGAAACATCATGCATAAAGAATGAAGAAACAACATGCCTAAATAACACAATCATGCTTTGAAAATTAAATAACAAGACTAAATTAAATCATGCTTAAAATAATAAATAAACGGCCTAGAACTATGACATGCTCAAATATAAATTTGGATGAGACGAGATACGTGTATCTTAAGTGGTACGTGGCGTTGTATCCCGAGTGCAAACTATACTACCGTCCATTCGGAATCGGCTACGGAATTTACGTCCGGGATTCCATCTGATATACCACGAAAGGGAAGACATATCCCGCTCATCCAACAATCACATCATGCCTCAAACGACTCTCATGCAATTATATATCAAAATAAATAAACAAAAATAAAGAAGATAAGTAAAAAGGGTGCCCTCAGGTCTAACCTCTTTTGTCATCTAAGAAAGGGAGTTACACGTCCGTTGGAAGGGAGATTGATCCGATGCTTTTCCGATTTGTCTACTCAACATCTTTCCTCACTGCTTTGATGCTCGGGCTGCTGTTTCAAGTCCGTTTCGCAGCTGTTTCGCTGCTACGTTTCAGGTCACTGTTTTGGTGATTTAGTGGACTGTTTTGGGCGATTTGGAGGGCTTAGGGGTTGCGGTTTCCTAAGGTATTCTAGGGGAACTCTATGCAGATTTTTAGGATGGTGTCTAGGTGATTTTAGGACTGTTTTGTGGGCTATGGACGCAACAAAAACTGACCAGAACAGAAGGTGAACTGCTGCAGTTCACAGGTGCAGTGGGGGCGTTTTAGTGGCTACTTTGGGCGCTGAATTGAGGCTGTGAATGGGGGGTATTTTGTGCGACCTTGGGGCTGTATTTGAGGCTTATTTTAAGGTGTTTTAGGGCTGTGAATGGTGGCTAGAACTCGGCAATGGAGGGCTGTGTTTCAGGCTTGGGCGTGAGATGGGATTGGTGAAGAAGAGGAGATGCGGCAATGGAGGTGTCTCTTGGTTTGGTGTTGCGGCAATGGAGGCTTTAAGGAGGGCTTGGGCATGAGAGGGGGCTTCACAAAGTGCTTGGGCGTGCTTGAGAGAGGGATATGTGCTAGGGTTTGAATGGGTGGTGAAGGCTTCTTTTTATAGGCAAAGGAGAAGAGACTTTCCTTATCCGACTAGGAATAAGATTTCTTTTGATAGTGACATTTATTCTAATTGGTATCTCATAAGGAATAGATCTCCTAATTTAGGATTGTGATTGGATTTGATTAGGAAAGGGATTTGATTTGATTTCTTCTAATTAGGAAAGGATTTGTCTTGATTTTAGCATGTGATAAATGTGTATCTACCTAAATTAAAAGGCAATAGGCGTGAATCACTCTCTCTTGGGCATGGATTTGGTTTGACTTGGTTTGACTTGGGTATTTGGGTTTGGTTAGGGTATTTTGGGTTTTGTGCCAAAGATAAGCTTTGAAACGGAAGTCCAACAAGCAACCGAAGCTAAACAACGAGGTTAAATCCAACAAAAATTCCATTTTCCAACTTTACCTTTCCAACGTCTATTTCCCGCGACTTTCATGACTAAAGAGGTAGTTGCCTCCATACGAGACTCATCATTGGGCTAATGTGTAAAAATACAATGCCTACAGTCGCCCCCACTTTGATGGGACTTGTGTAGTGTGTGACAATGACAATCCTATCAAAGTACGTGCAAATGCATTTTTACTTATCTGGCTCGCCAGCTGCCACCTGACTTGCCTTGCTGCTTTGAATTGAGTTGATATGGTGGCGTGGTGCCTCGACCTCTGGGCTTCATTCCCAAACCACCGAATGTGGGCTCTATTCCCGAACTGTGTTAACTGTGGGCTTTGTTCCCGAACTGTTGATAGTGGGCTTTGTTCCCGAGCTGTACTGAATGTGGGCTTTGTTCCCGAATTGAAATGAGGGTCTTGTTCCTTAAACTGTGGGTCTTGTTCCTGATTTGATTTGAGGGTCTCGTTCCCTGAATTGTGGGTCTTGTTCCCGAATTATGCTGACTGTGGGCTTTGTTCCCGAACTGTGTTAAGATGAGGCTTTATTCCCCTGAGCATTATTCCCGAGCTGTACTGAATGTGGGCTTTGTTCCTGAACTATGCTTGGATGTGGGCTTTGTTCCCGAACTGTGTATAGAGTGAGCTTTGTTCCCAAACTGTGTTGACTGTGGGCTTTGTTCCCTAAACTGTACTGAATGTGGGCTTTGTTCCCAAACTTGCTGGATGTGGCTTTGTTTCCGAACTGTGTAGAGAGTGGGTCTTATTCCCGAACTGGATGAATGTGGGCTTTGTTCCCGAACTTGCTGGATGTGGGCTTTGTTCCCGAACTGTACTGAATGTGTGGGCTTTGTTCCCTAAACTGTACTGAATGTGTGGGCTTTGTTCCCGAATTGTGTAGAGAGTGGGTCTTATTCCCGAACTGGCTGAATGTGGGTTTTATTCCCGAACTTACTGAATGTGGGCTTTGTTCCCGAACTTGCTGGATGTAGGCTTTGTTCCCGAGCTGTACTGAATGTGGGCTTTGTTCCCGAATTGAAATGAGGCTTTATTCCCCTGGGCTTTGTTCCCGAACTGTATTGAGATGAGGCTTTATTCCACTGGGCTTTGTTCCCGAACTATGTTGAGATAGGGCTTTATTCCCCTGGGCTTTGTTCTCGAACTGTATTGAGATAGGGCTTTATTCTCCTGGGCTTTGTTCCCGACTGTGTTGAGATGAGGCTTTATTCCCCTGGGTTTTGTTCCCGAACTATTTTGTGATAGGTCTTAATTCCCTGGGCTTTGTTCCCGAACTGTTGATGTGATGTGGTCCATTCCTGAACCGTTGATGTGATGTGGTCCATTCCCGAACCGTTGATGTGATGTGGTCCATTCCCGAACCGTACTCCATTCTCGGAATGCCATTCCCGGCGTGCCATTCTCGGCGTGTCCATTCCTGGACTATATCTCCATTCTCGGAGTGCCATTCCCGGCATGCCATTCTCGGCGTGTCCATTTTGGACTATATCTCTATTCTCGGAGTGCCATTCCCGGCGTGCCATTCTCGGCGTGTCCATTCCCGGACTATATCTCCATTCTCATAGTGCCATTCCCGGCGAGCCATTCTCGGCGTGTCCATTCTCAAACTGCTGATATTACGGGCTTCGCCCATTGGGATTCATTCCCGAAACTGATGATGATGTAGGCCTCAACCCTGAGATTCTTTCCCGGATTCATTCCAAAACTCTGCTGATGTGGGCCTCGGCCCTGGGATTCATTCCAAAACTCTGCTGATGTGGGCCTCGGCCTTGAGATTCATTCCCTGGATTCATTCCAAATTTTGACGACGCGGGCCTCGACCCTTGGATTCGTTCCCGAAACTGGTATCGATGATGCTGATAATGTGGGCCTCGACCCTGAGTTGATACTGATGTGGGCTTCGCCCTAAAATTGAAACTGATATGGGCCTCGCCCCAAAACTGATACTGATTTGGGCCTCGGCCCCAAACTGATACTGATGTGGATCTTGCCCCGAAGTTGACGCTGATGAGGGCCTCGCCCCCAAGTTGATACTGATGTGGGCCTCGCCCCAAACTAATACTGATAATGTGGGCCTTTCCCCCAAGTTGATACTGCTAATGTGGGCCTCGCCCCAAACTGATACTGATGTTTTTGAAACTGATGACATTGTACTGTTGCTGTTTCTAATTGGCTGGCCTTTTGCCACTTTTTCTTTTTCCTTTTTGAAACATGTGAATAAAAACAAGACAAAGATCGCATGTATATGACGTGTATGCATGTATGCATGAATGCGTTTCCTATTCCGATGGGTTAGGTCTTCCTTGTGCTTCTCAGTGCTTCTCGCCTACAAAAGTCTTTGATCGCCCCCTGGGCCTGCTTATAATTTTCTTATGTTAGTTCTCTTCTGAGAAATGGTTGGTTCTCTTTTGTCTCATGGCTCAAGATCTCGTTGTATCCCTTATTCGCGGGGTGGTAAACTGCAGTCTTGATTTAGCTTTCTGCTTTTTGCTGTTTGCACTTGGTCAAGATGACCACATGGTGGGCCCTTCCATTTCATCATGCTATATCACATGCTATGAAATAGTCCCAATAGTTACACATATCATTGTCCTCAAAGAATGCTCAGTAATGAAACCAGAGAACCTTCAAAACATTCGATGCAACTCAAATCCAAGTCTTTGAACAAATGATCTATGCCAGACTCAAAGTGTGTGTGTGCAAATGTTCTTTCACAGCTTAATCCTTAGGTAAGCTAACTCGATGATTTCGTTTCAAAAATCGGGATCGATGGGTCAAACCAACCTAGATATCTCAATTATGCCTGCAGTTGCTTTATGTGCTTGATGTGGTATGGTTTTCTTTCTCTTTCTTTGTCTTTTTTTTTTTTTCATTCGTTTTGAACTTCTTTTTTCTTTTCTTTTCTTTTTCTCTTTTTTTCACATTTCTTTTTTTTTTCACACACCTACCCTTTAAGGTAGCATTTCTCCTCATGGTGATCCTAATACTCGCCCATGGGTAGCTTCACGCTTATCGGTTATATGTGGTTCAATTCCTTTCTTTAGAGACTTTTCTTTCATTTTCAACCATACCACACATCATAACATAAGCAAATCAAGATAGACGTCTAAGCAAACGGTCATTCACCGACCTACAATTTCTTTAACTAGTCACCTTGCCAACTACTCAGGTTTTCACCGCTAAGAACCTATAGTGAGGTGCTTACGAGTCTAACATAGATCAATCACTCAAAGTATCAGATAAAAGCACATCAAGAGTTTATCGTTTCTAAGATTTCATCCTAAAGCAAACGATTTCATCATTGGACTGATGTCTAACTATCAAGGACTAAAAACAAACAAATTTTTTTTTCTTTTTCCTTTTTTTTTTTTTTCTTTTCTTTTTTTTTTCTTTTCTTTTTTTTTTCTTTTCTTCTTTTTTTTTTCTTTTTTTTTGGGCCCACCATGGTATTTCTATTCTTGCCGTAAAGTTCTCTGTTCCTCGGTTTCCTTTCCTCGATATCTATGTTTGTTAAACTCTTCTTTGACAAGCCCATCTTTTTTCTAACCCAACGGATATCTATGATGGCTTTTAAGACACGAGGGTTAACATGATGCATGTATGCATGAGATGCATGAGATGCGTGCGATGCATGTAATATATAAGCTCATAAGAATTTTACACTAGTTGGCCCATCAGCATTTTAGAAACTTTTGGCCTGATTGCCATAAAGCACATACTCGTCCCAGTTTAAATGGCCCAACAAGCCCATACTCCATGACAACAAGTCCAACTGAATCCAAATGACAATGGTCCAATACGCGGGTTTACAGGGGTATAGACAAAAGCTCCCGTCGACGAAGGATTGCCCACAACTAGGTCTCCCCACTCAAGGGTCCGAGCGTCCAAATGAGCGCACCTTTTTTATACCCAAAGGTACGTGCCAACGAGTTACGGTGTGTGACTGACTGTCAAATGGATTTCCCGTTGTAGATTCCCCAGATGGAGGGTGGAGCGAGGCTCTCTTAAGTACCCAAGCCCCTTATGCTCTTATCGCTTGGTGTCAGGAATAAACAATGAGTCCTCCAAATTAGTCCATCACAACGAGCTACAGATAACGATTATCTAGGTGCTTTCACAGCTTTTCCCCAAAGGGTAGTGAATAAAGGAAAACACCAAATCATCACCTAGCTTTAATAATGCCTTTGATTAAACCCCCTCAACCCACTACAGAAACGGTCAACTAAAGCACAAATCATACACATCACAAGACATGATTTCGAGGCCAATTCTCTAGATCCCCAATGGAGTCGCCAGACTGTAGACAACAGAAACTGACGACGCTGTTCTAGGCTCGTGGCCTAGTTGAGAGTACGAAATAACATGGAGTCGCCACCCGGTGTGAACCGGGACAAAGATTTAAGGCCGCACTCACCCCTCGCAAGGGAAGACCTCAAACCGTTGGGTTCGGAATGGTCCCTTACTTATGTCACTTGTGATGATATGATTTGTGCAATTAATCAACCGAGTCTACTCAATAATCATGCTCAAGGGTACTTAGATCTCACATGCTTTCATCCAAATAACTCCACGCAATATAACACAACGAGCATATTGAACCATTAAACCAAAGTAAACAAATAACTAATTAAACATAAACATAAACTAAACGAAACATCATGCATAAAGAATGAAGAAACAACATGCCTAAATAACACAATCATGCTTTGAAAATTAAATAACAAGACTAAATTAAATCATGCTTAAAATAATAAATAAACGGCCTAGAACTATGACATGCTCAAATACAAATTTGGATGAGACGAGATACGTGTATCTTAAGTGGTACGTGGCGTTGTATCCCGAGTGCAAACTATACTACCGTCCATTCGGAATCGACTACGGAATTTACGTCCGGGTTTCCATCCGATATACCACGAAAGGGAACACATATCCCGCTCATCCAACAATCACATCATGCCTCAAACGACTCTCATGCAATTATATATCAAAATAAATAAACAAAAATAAAGAAGATAAGTAAAAAGGGTGCCCTCAGGTCTAACCTCTTTTGTCGTCTAAGAAAGGGCATTACACGTCCGTTGGAAGGGAGATTGATCCGATGCTTTTCCGATTTGTCTACTCAACATCTTTCCTCGCTGCTTTGATGCTCGGGCTGCTGTTTCAAGTCTGTTTCGCTGCTGTTTCGCTGCTACGTTTCAGGTCACTGTTTTGGTGATTTAGTGGACTGTTTTGGGCGATTTGGAGGGCTTAGGGGTTGCGGTTTCCTAAGGTATTCTAGGGGAACTCTATGCAGATTTTTAGGATGGTGTCTAGGTGATTTTAGGACTGTTTTGTAGGCTATGGACGCAACAAAAACTGACCAGAACAGAAGGTGAACTGCGGCAGTTCACAGGTGCAGTGGGGGCGTTTTAGTGGCTACTTTGGGCGCTGAATTGAGGCTGTGAATGGGAGGTATTTTGTGCGACCTTGGGGCTGTATTTGAGGTTTATTTTAAGGTGTTTTAGGGCTGTGAATGGTGGTTGGAACTCGGCAATGGAGGGCTGCGTTTCAGGCTTGGGCGTGAGAGGGGATTGGTGAAGAAGAGGAGATGCGGCAATAGAGGTGTCTCTTGGTTTGGTGTTGCGGCAATGGAGGCTTTAAGGAGGGCTTGGGCGTGAGAGTGGGCTTCACAAAGTGCTTGGGCGTGCTTGAGAGAGGGATATGTGCTAGGGTTGAATGGGTGGTGAAGGCTTCTTTTTATAGGCAAATGAGAGGAGACTTTCCTTATCCGACTAGGAATAGGATTTCTATTGATAGTGACATTTATTCTAATTGGTATCTCATAAGGAATAGATCTCCTAATTTAAGATTGTGATTGGATTTGATTAGGAAAGGGATTTGATTTGATTTCTTCTAATTAGGAAAGGATTTGTCTTGATTTTAGCATGTGATAAATGTGTATCTACCTAAATTAAAAGGCAATAGGCGTGAATCACTCTCCCTTGGGCATGGATTTGGTTTGACTTGGTTTGACTTGGGTATTTGGGTTTGGTTAGGGTATTTTGGGTTTTGGGCCTAAGATAAGCTTTGAAACGGAAGTCCAACAAGCAACCGAAGCTAAACAACGAGGTTAAATCCAACAAAAATTCCATTTTCCAACTTTACCCTTCCAACATCCGTTTCCCACGAATTTCATGACTAAAGAGGTAGTTGCCTCCATACGAGACTCATCATTGGGCTAATGTGTAAAAATGCAATGCCTACAATTGGGCCGAGAAACTACCATATGCTTTGTGGGGGTACAGAACATCAGTAAGAACTGCAACAGGGGCCACGCCTTACTCTTTGGTCTATGCAATGGAAGCAGTGTTACCAGTGGAAGTGGAAATACAGTCTATGAGGGTCTTAGCAGAAGCAGAATTACCAGAACATGAGTGGGCCGCACAGAGGTTTGATCAGTTAGCACTATTAGATGAGAAGAGAACGAAGTCTTTGTATCACATGCAGTTGTATCAGAAGAGACTAGCCCGAGCATTCAACAAGAAAGTACGTCCCACCAAGATCAGAAAGGGTGATTTGGTACTTAAGTAGTCGAGGCCGTCGACGACAGATCCGAGAGGAAAGTTCAGACCAAACTGGGAAGGACCTTACATAGTGCAGAAGGTAATGGGAAATTGAGCAGTGAAGCTATCAGACTTGGAGGGGAACGAGTTCACTGAGCCGATCAACGTAAACAGACTGAAGCAGTACTTTGCCTGAGGGGGAAAAGACCGAGCAGTCACCAAGGGAATTGGCAGAAGACATAACCCAACGGAGCAGGAAAATCATTCATGCATACTGATGAGTGGTAAATCTATCACTATTTCCCACTCATTTAACCTAATATTTTGTATAGTTTCTTGAGTTTTGTGAACGTTTTGATGTATTTTGTGTTATTTTGCAGATAAATAAAGTTTGGAAAGCATTGGAGGCAATTTGGGGCAAAAACGGACAAAAATGAGTCAATAGGGATATTTTGGTCTTTAGCGCGTCGCGACGCCAAGCTTTCCGCGTCGCGACGTCCAAAATGCGACGAACAATGCTAACGTGCGTCGGGTCCACAAATCAGAATCTGAGAAAAGTTTGACTTTGCTAAAATGCGCCGTGACACGTGTCACCATCACAGCCGATCTGCTAACATGCGTCGTGCCATGTGTCAGCATCCTACGGTGCCGACAGTCATCATCGCCACGTGTGCCACGTGTCAGCCTACGTGTCTCCATGTCATTAGCCACGTCAGCAAGTCAATAAGTCAAAATTGCCACGTGTCATGCCACATCATCATCAGCCAATCAGGAAGTGACACGTGTCGCAATTCTATGGTGCCGACAGTCTCTTTCCCACGTGTCGCCACGTCGTCGCCACATCACCGCCACATCATCGCCACGTCAGCATCAATAATTGAGTATCTAATCCTTATCTGACACGTGGCGGATAAGAATCTCAGTGACCAATCAGAAGCCGCCACGTGTCACAATAGTTGAAGCCCACCACTCTGCCACGTGTCACCTTATCAGCTTATCCAGAATCTTCAAACCGGCGAACCAGAGCATGCCACGTCGACAAATCTGGCGTAGCGACGCTGAGGACCTGGCTTCGCGACGCTGGATCCTACCGAGGCCTATAAATTGAGCTCAAGATTTCAGAATTCAGTGCACCTTCCTCTCTCTTAAATTCTTTCTAAAGAGAGAATTTCTCTCTCTAGATTCTTTAGTTTTTAGTTTTTTTTTTATTTTTAGTTTTTAGTTTTATAAATAATTTTAATTACGTTTTGTTAATATAGTAATTTAATTTTTAGTTTTTACTTTTTACAGTTTTTATTATTTACCATGAGGAGGTAACTCCCCAGCTAGGGTGAAAGGTAATTCTTTTACTGTTACTATTTAGATTAATCTCCCTTAAAAATAATAATTCACTATTTAAAATATTGACTTAAAAAGGATACCGCCAGATTGGTCGGTTGGTAATTCATTTTAATCTGGTTTAAAACTTGACTTAAAAAGGATACCGCCAGATTGGTCGGTTGGTAATTTAATTTTGGTTCCGCCTTTATGGCTGGTTGGACTTAATTTGACTTAATCAGGTTACCGCCTATATGGCTGGTTGGAGAAAGAATCACAAGTTTATATATTATTTTATGGGAGATATCTAAATTAGTAGTAGTAAAAGTAATTCCTTTTACCTTAGCATTTTATTTTATTTTCAGTTTACTTTATGTCTTTTACTTTTCAGTATTTTTACTTTATGTCTTTTACTTTTAAGTTGTTACTAGCCCTAGTTATGTGTTAGTTATCTGGGGTTGTGATGAATTCTAATATCACCGGTTTATAAGGGGTTATTTTATAGTTTGGGTAATTTAAAGGTTGACTTATTAAGTCTTAAGCTTAATGCTTCTTGTTGTCTGATCACCAATAAGATTGATGTGGTAAATCTAAAATGAACTAGACATAGGGATTTTAGGTTTCAGCCTTAGACTTAATAGCCCACGATCTTCCTTGAGGATAGATAACCCTTTAATAGATTTCCTTACAGGATAGGAATATACCTGTCGGGCGGGGGTAGCCATAATTGGAACTTAAACTTAATGAATCCAGATAATTCGGTTGACATAGACATATGGTTCAATTGGGTTAAACTGGGTATTTGCGTTTGACCATCAACAGAGGCTTTTGCATAATTTAGTGTTCCAGGTTAGTAAACTTATTTATTACACAAACATAAAATAATCACTTCATCTTTTAAATGATATTAGAAGGATTCACGACCCTAGATCTTTGTGTCTTTTGTTATTTTCCTTAGTATTTTCTTTTGTCTTTTTATTTATTTATTTTGTAAAACCACATTCAACCAATCAAACAATCATTCTCTTCTCCATTTAATTAGATATTGTAAATAAATAGATTCAACAATTAATAACAACAGAAGGAATTAAGTCCTCGTGGGATCGATATTTTTATACTACTTGAACGATACGTGCGCTTGCGTTATACGTGTGTGTGTTTACGCCGGTCACATACACGTAACATTGCATTCTTTTCGTGTTTATTTTTGTTTTGTGTTCGCAGGTTCGAAGAAAAGAGAAAGCGGCAGAAATAAGCCAAATGGCGTCAACACAGTTTCAGTTTTGGGGATGAGTCCCAAGGGGCGAGGCCCATATCAGTACCAGTCTGGGTGCGAGGCCCACATCAGCAACAGTTTGGGGCGAGGCCCATATTAATATCAGCTTATGGGCGAGGCCCACTTTTGTCAGCGGTGTTGGGTCGAGGTGCCCAGGGTCGAGGTGCCCCCGTTGTCGGTTGTAGTTCTGGGATGCGTCCCAGGGTCGAGGTGCCCACTACATCATCAGTTTGAGGGCAAGGTCCCTATTGTCAGCGGTGTTGGGTCGAGGTGCCCAGGGTCGAGGTGCCCCCGTTGTCGGTTGTAGTTCCGGGATGCGTCCCAGGGTCGAGGTGCCCAATACATCATCAGTTTGAGGGCGAGGTCCCTATTGTCAGTGGTGTTGGGTCGAGGTGCCCCCGTTGTCAGTTGTAGTTCCGGGATGCGTCCCAGGATCGAGGTCCACTGCAGCACCAACTCAGCTCGAGGCAGCAGACGAGCCAGGTAAGTGAAAATGCATTGCATAACTTTGATAGGATTGTTTAAAGTCACACACTGCACAAGTCCCATCATATTCGGATTAAGTTCGCTGGTTTAGCTTCGGGTTACTTGTTGGTTTTCCGTTTTAAAAAATTATGCTCGGCCCACACCCACCTAACCAAGGCCCACACGCCCATAAGCCCATAAAACACATCCCAATTAATAAAACACATTTAAAACACATGGGAAATTAAATTAAATATTAAATTAAATATTAAGATAAATATTAATAATGTATTTGAATTAAAAAAACATAATATAATCATACCTAATTAAAACAAATCAAATATATTAACTTCCTAACTAAACAAAATCACATACTAATTAAAAAGATGTCATGCCTAATTAAAATCAATCATAACAAATTAAATATTTTGTCCCCCCTCAATCTTGTGTATACCATTCTTGAAGAGCCTAAATTAGAAACCAATATCCCTTCCTTATGAGACAAGGACAAACCCTAGCCATCTTCTATATAAACATGCGCTAACCTAGCTCACAGCTCTCTCTCTCTAATATTACAAGACACGGCATCCTCTCCTCCATCGGCAAAATTCACGACAAAACAAATAACCCTAAACTCTCCCATTCACTGCACAACTCCTCTCTCATTCACAAACAAAAAGAACCCTACACAATAACCCTTCAACCGTCATAAGCATATCACGCCATACACTAACAAACAAGCCATTCACGTACTGTAAGCCAACATACCACTCATCAAATACCCTAAACCCTTGGCCGAGTTTTAGCCTTTCCAACAGCCCCTAAAATACCCTAAACCAGTGAGTAAAATACTGCACATCCAATTCTTAAAAAATCACAAACAAACCTGCACAAACTGACCCCTGAAACACACACAAACAGCCCCCCAGAACCGAAAAACAAGACCTGAAACAATGAGCAGAAGACGCATCCGAAACAGTAGCAAAACGAAGCCTAGACAGCGAGAAAAATAGTGGAACGATGAGTTAAGACGCTAAGCTAGTGAACCAGAAGAGTAAGGAGCCTTTACCCCTTCCGATCTCCGTGAAACGCAAGTCCGAAGACGACTTAAAAGGTTAGACCTGAGGGTATTTTCCACATTCATTTTCTGTTTTACCTTTATTATTCATTGAGTATTATTCGCATGATTGATATGTTAAAAATGCATGTTGTGGCCCTTGAGTAGATAAATATGCATGTACCATGAAATATTGTATGTTGTGAACTTGGAATAGAATGAAAGATGTGTCAACTCTCGCGGTATATCGGATGGAAACCCGAACGTAAATTCTGTAGCCAAATCCGAATGGACGGTAGTGCGGTCTGTACTCGGGATACAACTCCACGTACCGTTTGAGTAAACGGCACCCTCTTTTGTTTTATGTTGCTTTGGTTTATTTATTTTTTGTCATTTGAATTTTGCATGTTACTTGTTTATGCATGATGCAATCGAGTGCATGGGCTTAGTAAGTGCGATGAAAGGTCCCCTATTTGGAGGGGTTAAAATCCTTTACCACGATGCTTCGCCGAACCGATTGATGTGTGTTCGGTTGAATGCAAGATATGTTCAATCGGGCACACTAAGTTTGATATTATTGTCTTTAATTCTTTGTATGCATGATGCAATCGAGTGCATGGGCTTAGTAAGTGCGATGAAAGGTCCCCTAATTGGAGGGGTTAAAATCCTTTACCACGATGCTTCGCCGCACCGATTGTTGTGTGTTAGGTTGAATGCAGGATATGTTCAATCGGGCACACTAAGTTTGATATTATTGTATTTAATTCTTTGTATGCATGATGCAATCGAGTGCATGGGCTTAGTAAGTGCGATGAAAGGTCCCCTATTTGGAGGGGTTAAAATCCTTTACCACGATGCTTTGCCACACCGATTGATGTGTGTTCGATTGAATGCAAGATATGTTCAATCAGGCATACTAACTTTGATATAGTTATCTTTGTCTTTGTACAAATTGTAACGAAAGGCGCATGGGCCTATTGTGTTGGATTAAAAGGTTCTCCATTTGGGGGAAGAAAAGCCTAAAAGGCTACCTTTACCACGATATTCGCCGTGTCTTTCATCTATTTGATTGCATCGTCTATTCCTGTCCTGGCTCGACCTATTGTCATTGGTGTACCCATATTCACATGCCCTTGGCCCCAAGCCATTAGCCACATCAACGCACCTGCTCATAAACCCTCAAAACCGCCACTATCTCCACACCAAACACGTAGCCATCATGCCCTTGCAATCTAACCTTCATGCTAATTGCTTAGCCACTCTATTCATGTGCCACCTCATAAGCCATAAGGGCCATTTTCACGTAAAAAAAGAAAAAAAACCACGCAAATAACCCCTAATGACTCACGTACCTAGCCCAGCCCTCCACTCACGCTCGACCACATAAAGCCCCTCCACAAACACTCAGCAACGTCCAGCAGCATCACCTGCTCACATCCGCCACATGCCTGAAAAATCCTCACGCCACCTGCCCCTTGAGCCTGCCTTCTTACGCTCAAAGATGCCACCTGCCTCCCACAAAAATTCAAGAATCAGCCACGCATCATAATGAAAAGCATGTCTATTCCATTGGTTGCATCATTTACCTTAGTATTGGTTTAACGTATTACAATTCATATACCTATGTCATGATGACATTTGAGTATTATTTCTTGTGGTATATCGGATGGAAACCCAGACATAAATTCCGTAGCCGATTCTGAATGGACGGTAGTGCGGTCTGTACTTGGGATACAATTCCACGTACCACTTGGAAAAATGCTCACATGTGTGCTTGTATGGTTAGTATGTGTGCTTGTGTTTTCGTGAACATAATATGCCAATGAAGTTGTATGTTCGTTGCTACTTTGATGTACTTTCAAGCATGCAATCTTAGATGTGAAATATATGTAAATTTAGGTGTAAGTTTTATTTTATACATGTGAATTTAGAAGCATGATACTCTTGGAAATAAGTGTTACTTAAGTTTGATTAAATTATCACACAAATCCTTTCATTACAAGTTGCATAAGTAAGGGACCATTCCGAACCCAACGGTTTGAGGTCTTCCCTTGCGAGGGGTGAGTGCGGCCTTAAATCTCATTTTCCCGGTTCACATCGGGTGGCGACTCCATTATTCTCCGGTTTAGTCCCCCGCGGGCTACTCCGTACTCCCAACCAGGCCGCGAGCCAGGAACAACATGCGTTGCCCAATTTCTGTGTTCCCACAGTGCCCTAAAGCCAACTGGTTTGGGAGCCACCGACCTAACACTCGCTACATAGATGAAAGATATTGTATATAAATAAAAAAAATCAAAAATCAAAGAAAAAATCAGAAAAATTATTCCATTGCTGCAAAAAGGTGTGAATTCTGATAAAACTTTAGGACAAAAATATTACTCTCTTATCAACTGCACTTGTGACTGTTGTGGGCAAAAATGAGTTGTTTAATATTTTATCGGCTGTGTATATGGAGA
Source organism: Zanthoxylum bungeanum (assembly GCA_019454045.1). Lineage (NCBI taxonomy): Eukaryota > Viridiplantae > Streptophyta > Magnoliopsida > Sapindales > Rutaceae > Zanthoxylum > Zanthoxylum bungeanum. The sequence continues at coordinate 21,642 of SKCR01037980.1, read as the reverse complement.
ATGGTAAATATAATAGGACAATTTACTTATTCGGTAATTTAGAAAGAAAGAAAACAACTAGTAACTTGGAGTAGAAGTTTCACCCGATTAGTCACTAACTTCTTTATTCGCTTTTCTCTTGTCTTTTTGCTTTTGTGTGCATTAGTTTCACTACATTTTTACTTTTGTAAAATGTTTGTGGGTATCATTACTGTAAACTCTCACGAGACTACAACTCGTCCACTAGGGACACCTAGGGGTTTAAAGGCTTGTTGCATACGCTAAATGTAACCGTGATCCCTACGAAAGTGGCTTAGTTAAATTTTATTTTAAAAATATTTATGTTATTTTATTCTATGTTTTGCTCGAGGACTAGCAAAATGTTAGGTTTGGGGGTGTGATGAGTGGTAATTATATCACTATTTCCCACTCATTTGACCTAATATTTTGTATAGTTTCTTGAGTTTTGTGAATATTTTGATGTGTTTTGTGTTATTTTGTAGATAAATAAAGTTTCAGGACTCTCTGGAGGTGATTTGGGGCCAAAACAGTGAAAATTGGACAAAAGAACATTTTGGTAATTTTGGCGCGTCGCGACGCCAAACATGCACCAAGACTTGCTAACGTGCGCCGGGTCCACAAGTCAGAATCTGAGAAGTTTGGTTTTGCTAACGTGCGTCGTGCCACGTGTCACCATCACAGCCAATCTGCTAACGTGGGCCGTGCCACGTGTCATCATCCTACGGTGCCGATAGTCGCCATCGTCACGTGCCGCCACGTGTCACGCCACATCATCGTCCTCATCACCAGTTGATCGAGTCAAAGTGCCACGTCATCGCCACGTCATCATCAACCAATCACATCGTGCCATGTGTCATCATTCTATGGTGCCGACAGTCACTTTCGCCATGTGTCGCCACGTCATCGCCACGTCAGCTCCATCATTCAGCTCCCAGCCGCCTTGCCACGTGTCACCTTATCACCTTATCCAGAATCTGAAGCCGACAAACCAGAAGCTGCCACGTCGACAATCACTCGCGTCGCGATGCGGACACCCTACTGACGCCTATAAATTCAGCTCGATTTCAGAATTCAAATCATGCCTTCCTTGAGTTTTGTAAGGACTTTAAGGTTTGCATCTTGTGTGTTTAAGTTTTTGTAATTTAAATTAAGAATTTTTACTTTTAGTATTTTTAATTATGCACTTTTACTTTTTGTAATAAAATTTTATTTTATTTTATTTTTGTTCTTTTATGTTTAGTAGTTAATTTACTGCTGGGGTAAAGGTGAAGCTTTTTACTTTTATAATTTAGATTAATCTCCCTTAATTATAATATATAAATTATTTAAAACCTGACTTAATAAGGATACCGCTATATTGGTCGGTTGGTAATTATTTGTAAATTGGTTTTAACCTGACTTAATGAGGATACCGCCTGGTTGGTCGATTGGTAATTAATTATTAATTTGACTTAATCAGGATACCGCCTATATGGCTGGTTGGTAAATATCACACAGATTTATATATTATAATAATGGGAGATTTCTAAATTAGAAATAGTAAAGGTAGATTAATCTCACTTCAATTATAATATGGAAATTGTGATTTAATAATATGAATTAAAAGTTGATTCCGCCTTAATGGCTGGTTTTAATTATGTAACATAATGTGACACCACCTATATGGCTGGTCTTTAGGTGACAGATAATTACCGCCTATATGGCTGGTTTATGAATAAATAATAACACAGCCTTTATGGCTGGTTCAACTTAATTGGATAATACTGGCAAATTCCATTTTATAATAATTTGAGATTTCTAAAAGTGGATCCCCTATCCCCAGCATTTTATTTTTATTCTAGGGAAGTGATGAAACACAATATTACTAGGCTTAATAATTGATTTAATTATTTATTGGGTAATTCTTTAGTTTGTTTATTGAGTCTTAAGCTTAATGCTTCTTGTTGTCTGATCACCAATAAGATTGATGTGATAAACTTAAAATGAACTAGACATAGGGATTTTAGGTTTCAGCCTTAGATTCAATAGCCCACGATCTTCCTTGAGGATAGATAACCCTTTAATAGATTTCTTTACAGGATAGACATATACCTTTCGGGCGGGGGTAGCCACAATTGGAACTTGATCTTAATGAATCCATGTAATTTGGTTGACATAGACATATGGTTCAATTGGGTTATACTGGGTATTTGCGTCTGACCATCGACAGAGGCTTTTGCATATTTTCGTGTTCCAGGTTAGCAAACTGATTTATTACACATATGTAAGAGAATCAATTCATCTTTAGAATAATATTGTGTGGAGTCACGACCCTAGATCTTTGAGTATTTTCTTTTATTTTCCTTAGTATTTTCTTTTGAGTCTGTTTTTATATTAATTAAATCCACATTCAACCAACCAAAAGCAATCAATTCCATTCTCCCTATAATTAGATACCTGTCAATAAATAGTATAAATAATTAATAACAACAGTAGGAATTAAGTCCTCGTGAGATCGATATTTTTATACTACTTGAACGATACGTGTGCTTGCGTTATACGTGTGTGTTTACGCCGGTCACACTTGCGTTTTAATCACCGTGGAGGTTCCAAGCCATTTATCCAACATCATGGCTAACATTCTGAGGTAAATATATCATAAACTGTAATTTAACAGTTCATTATTTTGACTAATGTCGAATAATAGTACAATTATTTTATATTTTTAGCAGAGTAGCACATGTAAGGTGCACTCATTTCCAGATTTTTTCCGAGTGACACATTACAATGAGAAGAAAAAATGGTTCAATGAAGAAGCCGAACGCTGCTATGTAAGTTTAAGTTTTAAAAATAAAATAATTATTATTTTAAAATGATTTTTTTCTTTTCAAATTCTAACATTAACTTTTTTTTTTAAAAATATAATGAAATGTTGGAGCTCCAACATCAAACTCAGGAGACAGGGCCCGACCCGATATCAGATGAGCAGTTGTCGCAATTGGTTTTCAAGAACCAGACATCGTACAACATCGGCCTTGGCACTCGTAAGAAGCCGACGTCATCTACATGCACTACTGTTTCTTCAGACACTGACTCGTGCCTTCGAGACCAGCTAGCCACCACCCAAGATGAGTTGAAGAAGACTCAAAAGGAGCTACTACAGGTCAATGTGGACCACGAAAACAAGATGCATGAGTTCGACCAGCAGATACGGGCTTTCCGGTAGATGTTGGAGGCCTCACTCGGCCGGAGTGCATCGGGCTCGATCGCCTCCCATTACAGCAGTAATAAATTTTATTTCTGTTTGTATAAACATTCAAAATAGAAAGTTTTAATTTATTTAATAAATTTTCATTATAATAATAAAATAATTATTAGAATATTTCATAATTTTGCTATTAATCGGTAATTTTTTTTTGAAATAATAATATTTTTTAAAATATTAAATTGAATATTTCAGAGCAAAATTATGTAAAATAATTTCTTAAAAAAAATACTTTATACTTTTAGCGTCGAAATTTTCAACGCTAAAAGAAATAAAAAAAATAATATTTGTATACTTTTAGAATCGAAAATATCGACGCTAAAAGTATACAAATAATATTTAATTTATTGATTTTAGCGTCGCATAATTTCGACGCTAAAAGTTTAATTGTTAGCGTCGAATACTTTCGTCGCTAAATATGAACTTTAGTGTCGGGAATTCTTCTTTTTTGTCGAAAGTAGTTGGACGCAAAGTAAGAGATTTTAGCGTTGATAATTTGTATTTCGACGCTAATGGTCTTTGTCGTCCACATTTTAGCGTCTAAGTTTAGCGTCGAAATTATTCAACGCCATTTAGTTGTGGCGTCGAACTATTGACTTTTTGCGTCGATTGTTTTCGATGCTAAATGCCTTATTTTTTGTAGTGATCACAGGTTGAAGATTTTTAAACCTACACAAATCGGCCAAAACAACCAAATAGGTTGGGAAAGAATTCCAAACTCGCGCGGGTGGCAGGTTGACCCGCAATTCAGATTGGGTTTACACACCCCTACCTAAAATATGGACCCTCTTTACTTATAAATCCCAATGGCTTAAGAAAAAATGCTTGAGATATATACTTGTAGCTGCAGGTTGAGAGGTTTTATCAGTTATGCGGAGTCAACATCTGATATTGACAATTTTTATTGCAAAATGCCTTATTATCCTGAGTTTGGTGGAGCTAGTTATGGTTTTGCTGAACTTTTAAACTATTCAGTGCCAAGTTTGTGGAGTGTAAGAGATTGTGACAGTAACACCAAAATACAAGGATTAAGACAACAATGTTAGTGTTAAAGGCAAACTGATGTAATAATAAGGGTCTGTCATGAGGCTAAATCCATACAATTATAGCATAGTTCTGAGTCTATTGAGCATAGCTTAGGTGGCAACTGGGTTATAATAAACTGGAGAAGAAGAAAAAGAGTATAGCTTCTAGTACTGTTGCTTCAACTACTTGCTGCAATGACATCTTGAAAGCTATGCTTCTCCAACTTCATCACAACCAAGTACCAACCACCCCACAAGAAGCAGCAAAGCACTTTTCTAGCTGGGTGCTGCTTTAGATTTTGGAATTTTGTCCATTTCATCATCTTGACCTCTAGCATCCCATTTATACCCAACTCAAACAAACTACTAAAGAGTGTATTTGCTATGATTATTAGTTATGGTGTAGTGCGGTAATCACCTGCTCTATTAGTCAAATTTCTAGTGATGGTTTGTTTTTGGTGTGAATTGCAAACTTACCTAAAATGTGTCTGACTAATTAAGATAATCTATCACTAATAAATACATCATCAACATCTCCTAAATAATATAGAATGCAACATGAATAAAGATAATGAAAAAAAAGTGATGCTATGTAGGGGTGTGCATATTGGTGACATAATGGTAATTAATTTTTTGAAAATATTTGTTTGATTCAAATTCAGATGAATCATTAACTGTTTGAAAATTACTCAAACAAACTTGAGGATAGTTATTTTTTTGAAACTAACAGTATTTGTAATCTATAAATTAATTAGAATGAAAGTGAGAGAACAAAACAAAAAAGATTTTGAGTATATTTTAAACAAAAATATAACACGAGAAGCCGCCCCGGCGAATCTTCGTGGATCAGTTTCTCACGAGATCCGATGCTTGGAAAACTATAAACTAACTAAAAACTATAAATAAAAAAAATCCCAAAAATAACAAGAAAATGAAATAATAACTATATATAAAAAGTTAAATAAATAAAGAATCAAAGGGAAAACGTATATAAAATGGAAGGCCTGCACTGAGACAATGCGCAATTCAAAAGAGAGAATCACGCGGACAACAAAGAAATCATAAAATTAAAAAATAAAAAATAAAATTAGTTTGTGTTTTTGGTGGATCTCATCATCAACGACAAAACAATTTCGCGGTAATACGATTTCTCAGCCTCCGTTCTTTCGCATTATCTAAGATTTTTAGTTTATTTTTTTTTATATATTAATTTTTTTTAAATTTTTTTTTATTTCGCTTTATTTCAATCTTCGAGGTAATATTCATCACTAATTTGGTCAAATTTCTGCTGAATTTGTTGAATTGTTTTATACGCAGCTTGAACTTGAAATTAGTTAATATTGAGAGGGGGATGCTATTTTATTACTTTAATTTAATTGAGAGAAATGGATTCAGCGAGGAGTTGGTTGCAGAAGCTACAGCCTCGAGATAAGATGAGAGGTTCGGGGAAGAAGAAGGCGGCAGGTGGTAATGGAAGTAACGAGGATTCAACCGATGAAGAAGCTTTGTCCGATGTTACCAAGCAGAAGGCTGCGGCGGCTAAGCAGTATATTGAGAATCATTACAAGGAGCAAATGAAGAATCTTGAGGAGAGGAGAGAGAGGTATGTATATGGTGGTTACTTGTTTCTTTGATGATGGCATGTTTGATTGACTTAGTTTTGACCTTGATTGAGTCTCTAGAAGTTTCTTCATTTTTAATTAAGTGTTTAATTAAAAGTATTTGAACATAGTTGTTAAATATGAAAGTATTTGAAATTTGAACATAGTTGTTAAATATGAAAGTATTTGAACATAGTTGTTAAAGGCGCACCTCTAATTGAGGCACTGCCGCATCGCCTCACTGGCCTATTTGGTGAGGCGCATTGGCGGTGTGCCTCATTGAATTTTTTTTTTCAAGTTAAAAAAAACTAAAATGTGAAATAGTAAAAACCCGTGTGATATAATTGTTATTTTACTTAGTGAGTTGAAATTTATAGGATAAATTTATTAAATACAATTTATATGAAGTATTCCAATTGAGAAATTGATAGAAAAGCTAAAAAAAATACAGGGTGCGCCATGCGCCTTACTTCGATCAGGCGCGCACCTCATCTTGCACCTTGCGCCTACGCCCCAAGAGGACCTTGGCGCTCGGTGCGCCTTTCGCCTTTAACAACTATGTATCTGAAGAAAATGAGTTGATTATGAGGTTGTGTGTATGAGAGAATAGTCTTTTCTTATGTTACTTTGAATTGTTGCTATATTTGGTGAAGTATTGCCGACTTTGACTAGGGAGGTTGGTGGAGGTTGTGTATGATAAAGTAGCAATAACTTGATGAAGTTCTGTGAGTCATTTGTGACTGCTTTTTATTTATTTACATGTGCGCTTATTTATTGATTTTTCTCAATAAGACATCTCTGAACATTGAACCCTTGTCCTTGTCTAGGATATTTACGATTTTGCTTTTTCAAAACCAGACAATATGTTTGGACAGTGTTTCCTTTTGTTAAATGACAAATGGGTTTCTTTCCATTTATTAGATTTAATATATTTATGTAAATAGATTTTTTCTTTTTTCCTCAAATATTAGGTTGAGAATATTCAATTTTTTATTTAAATAGGCGAAATCTATTGGAAAAAAAGTTAGCTGATGCTGATGTATCCGAGGAAGATCAAAACAATCTACTCAAGTTCTTGGAGAAGAAGGAAACTGAATATATGCGCCTTCAGAGGCATAAAATGGGTGCTGATGATTTTGAGTTGCTAACAATGATTGGAAAGGGAGCATTTGGAGAGGTATTTTCTTTTCATTTGAAATATTATGATTTATTTCCAAGTGATTTTAGTGCACTTTTTGCTTTCTTTCACATATGACAGTAGCTTTCATATTTGGGTGTTTTGTGCCCATAGCTGTTGATTTTAATAATACTTTCACCGTAACCAATGTTAGCCTTGTCTATCTATAGCTTCTTTATGCTTGTAGCTTCTATTTTGATCTTGTCTAGTTATAACAGGCTTCTACTGGTTCCTGACAGCAATTGGCCTGTCTCCTTGCATGTATCCTAATTGCCCCAGGGGTAAATTTTGATATGTAATGCATCTCCTCAATGTTTCAAATATTGAAGCCATTATGTTTACATGTTAATTTATGTATCATTCCTGTATGCTGTTTTACGTGTTTCTGGTGGATGTATTTATGTATCCATATAGTCATGATAATCTCCCATGATTATTTTACATTATTGAATATTTTGTATGTCCTATGTACTGCACATGATCCTACATTTTTGTTTTTTATAGGTTTGTTTTTGCTTGAACTTTTGTTTTATGCTGCAGGTTAGAATTTGTAGGGAAACAACTACTGGTCATGTATATGCTATGAAAAAGCTTAAGAAATCCGAGATGCTTCGTAGAGGCCAGGTAGACACACATTTATATGGCCTGCCAATTGGTTTCACTGAGGGTTTTTTCCACTATATTTATTGTCAATTGGCTTCCTAATTTTTTAGGTTGAACATGTAAGAGCTGAAAGGAATCTGCTTGCAGAGGTTGATAGCAATTGCATTGTCAAACTCTACTGTTCTTTTCAAGATGATGAGTTCCTTTATCTTATTATGGAATATCTACCTGGTGGAGATATGATGACTTTACTTATGAGAAAGGATACCTTGACTGAGCATGAAGCCAGATTTTATGTTGCAGAGACAGTTTTAGCTATTGATTCTATCCATAAACACAATTATGTTCATAGGTTTGTGCTCGAATATGAGGTTCATATCAGTTTAATTGTACTTGGTACAGAAAAAATCAATTGTGTTGGAGTAGAGAATGTGGACTGACCTTTTAGATGTTAAATGTTGCAGAGATATCAAGCCTGACAACTTGCTGCTTGATAAACATGGGCACTTGAAACTATCTGATTTTGGACTTTGTAAACCATTAGATTTCAGTACTCTCCAAGAACAGGATTTTTCAATTGGGAACACTGGGTCTGCACAGAATAACGAACGCTCTGCAGCACCAAAACGCACACAACAAGAGCAACTACAACATTGGCAGAAAAATAGAAGAATGCTTGTAAGTTCTCTGACATCATGTATGCAATTATTAACTCTCTTTCTTTTCTAGTCCAAATGCAGGTCCTATGACTAGATTACTAGGGGGAGGGTATGATTTTTACTCTATCCTCTCCAAATATCATGTTTGGTGACCCAGATTGTATCAGATTCTGGATTTGGGGATTTGAGAAAATCTTTTTTATCTGATGGGATAATTAGTGGTGGAAATACCACATCACTAAACCGTGATATTTTGGTTATTTCTTCATATTCTATCATGCCTAGCAAAAATCATAAAATCTTATTTGGAAAAAAATAACATAATTTTTTTAGACAACCGTTATCTTTTTGGTTACTTGACTATCTGACAATTAGTTTTCTCTGACTGGTGATGTCTCTGCAGGCTTTTTCTACTGTAGGAACACCTGATTATATTGCTCCAGAAGTTCTGTTGAAGAAAGGTTATGGCTTGGAATGTGACTGGTGAGTATGTGGATTCTTTTGACAAGCATTTGGAATTTTGGATGTCTCATGGATGTAAATTAATCTTGTTTTCTTCTGGGTAACCGTTGTAATGATCAGCTTTTTAGTATTTTTATCTGGTGTGATGGAACCATTTAAATATATTTGCACCTGTGCATGTCATGGATATTGAAAAAAAATATCGTTTTTGAGAAATCTTCATATGCCCTGATACTGTTTGGACCTATATATCTCACCCTGACCAATGGTTATTTGTTTGATTCTTAGGTGGTCACTTGGTGCTATTATGTATGAAATGCTTGTTGGATATCCACCCTTTTATTCAGATGATCCGATGTCCACATGTAGGAAGGCAAGTAAAATGAGTTGATTTAATCTCAAGTACATTTTCTACATTTTGTAGTATCTAGTCCTTGGAACAGCTGATTTATATTTTTCCTACTCTATAGATGTATCAGCAAATTTATGCTCAATAATCAATATAACATAAACTAATGTAAAGCCAAACCTTTGACATGTTTCGTACTGTAGCCGTTTTTAGATGTTAAAGTTAGCTATAAAGCACCATATTCACAGAATAACACTCTTATTTTTCCCTATTTTGTGTTATGCAGATAGTAAACTGGAAAGCACATTTGAAGTTTCCTGAAGAGGCAAAATTATCAGCAGAAGCAAAAGATCTTGTTGGCAAACTCTTGTGTAATGTCAGCCAGAGACTAGGAGCAAAAGGTGCAGATGAAATAAAGGTGTTGTGTGGGGTGTCCAATTCTAAGTTCTTAATTTTTTTTATCAGCCAGTTTCCAAAAATGACCCTACTGCCTTTTCATTTTCAGGCTCATCCATGGTTTGATGGTGTTGATTGGGATAGGATATACCAATTGGAAGCTGCATTTATCCCTGCGGTTAATGATGAGTTGGATACCCAAAATTTCGAGAAGTTTGAAGAGGTACAATTATCCTAAATTTCCTGGGGATTTTATGTAGTCACGTTTTTGCTGCTAATCATTCTCTGGGGTTGCTTCTTTTGGATTTGCAGTCTGACAACCATACTAAGACTTCATCAAAGACTGGTCCATGGAGGAAGGTGAGTTAAGTGTAATTTACTACTTGTTCATTTTCACTAATTTGTTTATAGTATTAATATAATTCATTTCAATGTTTTGACATGTAAAGTAAGAGCCTTGCTTTTGCCATTTTAGCCGAATATGAATCTTTTTTCTTGACACGGGAATCATAGATGAGAATTTGTAGTAGTTTCCATTCATGCTGCCATAAGAGTTGCTTAATTTATTTTTTCCAATAGCTGTTGTATATTATTTTCGTCAATGGTGTGTTCTTATTTTATTTTTTTTATCTTTTTCTTGTTTTAGTTTATGATATTGACAAACTTCCAGGATTTTAAACAGTAGAGTTCTGATTCTTTTTCTTTTGGTTTTTCAGAAATGTGCATGTACTACCTTTGTCTTTTTGGTTTGTTCTTTTAATTTTACAATTCTTTACAAACAATTAAAAAAATTAATATATCTGACATTTGTTTGTGCAATTAGAGCAGGCATAGTTTTTTGCCTTTGCTAATGACGACAGTGATGGAAAGATTGGTGAAATGGCATTTTTTATTCTTGAAAAACTTAGCATGGGTTTTTTAATGCTTTTCAAATAACTCGTGATGGAGATGGAAGTCAATTTTTGTCATTTGCATGGAGGTTTTGTTAGACAATAATGCATGACAGTTATTGTAAGATTATGAGAAGTTTTTCCTTTCTTTATCTAAATTTTGTCCTTGCTATTCTTCTATTATGTAGATGCTCTCATCAAAGGACATAAATTTTGTCGGCTACACTTACAAGAACTTTGAGATTGTCAATGATTATCAAGTTCCCGGGATGGGTATTTCTCTTTCTCTCGCATTTATGTAGGCTTACCAAATCTTTGTTATTAATGTTGGTGCTGGTTTTATATTCATGCATGTGCATATATTTTATGTAGGATATAGATCTTTGTATGTGAACTTACAGAACTTAGTAATAATGATGGAGTTCCTACTAGTTTCATCCTTTTATGAAAAGTCCAGCATGCATTTAGTATCTTCATGCATTTGTCAAAAATGCTTAACCAAAATATTAAATGTCTAACCACCACATTGATTGCATTTTTTTGACTTGTGAGCGTAATTTTTGACTATAAATACAGAACTTATTTGTAAGCTCATTTCATCCCAACAGAGAGTAAAAGCTCCAAGGTAAGAGAGCTTTGTTAAGAGTTTAATTTGTGAGGTTTTTTTTTGTAGAGTTTGAAATCTCTTGTAAATTTTGTTCTTAAAGTAATAGAAAGTAATTTGAAAGCTTTAATGTGGATAAAGTTGGAAGGCATGTACCGGGTCAAGACAGCTCATAATAAAGCCTTAATAATGAGGCATTTGGTGACCTTGAGGTTAAGGAGTGAAACTTCAGTAGCAGAGCACACCAATGAGTTTCAGAGCCCGGTGAACTAGTTGTCTGTAGTAGACATGCAACTGGAAGATGAAGTACAAGCCCTTATACTACTTAGTTCTTTTCCTGATAGCTGGGAAACATTAGTGGTTACTCTCAATAATTCGGCTCTAGGAGGCAAATTTACCATACTTATGGTAAAAGATGCCCTGTCAAATGAGAAGGTCAGAAGAAAAGACGTGGGCATAGATTAGACACAAGCCCTCGTCACGGGGAATCGAGGAAGACAACGAGATAAAAATCGAGGTAGAGGGAGAGGTAGAAGCAAAAGTAGAGGCAAATTCACAGATGGAATAAAGCCTACCCACAAATGCTACTATTGTGGCATAGAAGGTCACTTAAAGAAGAATTCCCAAAAACTACAACAAAAGTAAGGTCAAGGCAATTCCTAGCCGAAGAACAATAATGCAGAGACATTAGTAGTTGTCTCAGGAGATGAGCCATCTACTCCATCCAGGAAGAGACATGCCTTCTCACCGCAACCCAAGATGTTGAGTGGGTGGTAGATACTGCAGCATCCTACCATTTCACTCCTCACAGAGATTTCTTCACAACATACAAAACATGAGATTATGGTGCAGTGAAGATGAGAAATACCAGTTCCTCTCAGATAGTGAGAATTTGTGATATTCAAATGCGGACAAATGCAGGGTGTACAATAACCATGAAGGATGTGAAACATGTTCCAGAACTTCGGCTCAATCTACTCGAGGGTAGCTCTTGACAAACAGGGCTATACTAGCAACTTTAGCAGTAGCACATGGAGAATGATAAAAGGTGCCATAGTCGTCGCCGATGAGATATTTGCAGCACTTTATACAAGACTCATGTGAATATATGTGCAGAGAGCCTCAATGTAGCTGAACGGGGAGGCTTCTCAAAATCTGTGGCACCAGAGACTCGGTCACATGAGTGAGAAAAGGGTTGTCTACTTTGACAAAGAAAGATCTAATCACTGTCTCCAAGAATGCTGCTCTAGATCCTTGCAATCACTGTCTGTTCGATAAACAATATAAAGTCTCTTTTAATTTCTCTTCTACGAGAAGATCAGAGTTGCTCAGTCTGGTACACTGATGTTTATGGTCCCTTGGAGGTTAATTCACTAGGCGGTAAAAAATACTTTCTGACTTTCATTGACGATGCTTCTCGGAAAAAATGGGTGTATTTTCTAAAAACAAAGAATCAGGTCCTGGATCATTTCAAACTGTTTCATGTCATGATGGAGCGTGAAATAGGGAAGAAACTGAAGTGCCTCCGCATAGATTATAGAGGCGAGTACACTTCCAGAGAATTCGATGCCTACTGCGAAAGACACGTCATTCGACATGAAAAGACTGTTCCATGCACCCCACAACATAATGGTGTTGCTGAAAGAATGAACCGCACTATTATGGAGAAAGTCAGAAGCATGATCAACATGGCTAAACTGCCAAAGCCATTCTAGGGAGAAGTTGTTATTACCGCCTGCTATCTGATCAACAGATCACCATCTGCACCGTTGAATTTTGAGATTCCAGAAAAAGTGTGGTCTGGTAAGAATCCCTCATACTCTCACCTTAGAACATTCAGTTGTTTACTTTTGCACATGTATCCAAGGAGCTCAGACAGAAGCTCGATGCAAGGACTACTTCATGCATCTTTATAGGCTATGGAGACGAGGAATTCAGATACAGGTAATGAGACCCAAAAGAAAAGAAGATCATCAGAAGCAGAGATGTAATGATTCTTGAAGATCAGACAATAGAAGACATTGAAAAGCCCAAAATCTCTTCTAATTTCAGTGTCGACAAAACTGATTCAAATCCATACACAACCCAGCACCAATACGAGTGACCACAAATAATGATGGGGTGCATGATGAACTGTCAAAAGAACCAGAGGAGGAAGAAAAAAGAGTTGAGTAGGGGGAGCCGCAACCCGCTCCATCAGAGGTTACAAGATCATCCGCAGATCTGGATGACGACAGATCTCCAGAAACCAATGAACCTCAAGTACGAAAATCTGAGCGAGGCCGGATTCCATCAACCAAATACTCATGATCTAATTATATTATGCTTACTGACAAGGGGGAACTAGAAAATTTCAAGGAAGCTGAATCTCATAAAGACAAAGGAAAATGGTTGCACGCAATGCAGGATGAAATGAAATCTGTGCAGAAGAATCGAGATAGTCAAGCTCCTGCAAGACATGAAGGCACCGAAGAACAAATGAGTGTTCAAGCTGAAGAAAGATGGTAGCGGAAATGTGGTGAAACACAAAGTCCGGTTAGTAGTCAAAGGATTGCAACAGAAGAAAGGATTCGACTTTGATGAAATTTTTTCACCAGTTGTAAAAATGACTTCAATTCGAGTTATCCTAGGATTGGTAACTAGTTTGAACCTATAGCTTGAACAGATGAGTGTTAAGATAGCATTTCGTCATGATGATCTACATAAAAAAATCTATATGGAGCAACAAGAAGGTTTCAAGAAAAGAGAACCTTGTTTGCAAACTGAAGATCTTGTACGGCCTTATGCAAGCACCAAGGCAGTGGTTCAAGAAGTTTGACTCGTTCATGGTGAGTCAAAGCTATAAAAGAACTGCAGCAGACCAGTGTGTTTACTTTCACAGGTTTCCGGATGGAAATTTCGTTGTTATTCTATTATATCTAGATGACATGTTGATCGTATGACATGTTGCAGTGAGGATCAACCAGCTGAAGAATAAACTTTCCAAGTCTTTCGACATGAAAGACTTAGGACCAACGCAACAGATTTTGGGAATGCAAATAGTTCGAGATAGACAGAAAAAAAAAGGTTGTGGCTTTCACGGGAAAATTATATTGAATGGGTGATCAGGAGATTCGATATACAGAATGCCAAACCTGTCAACATTAAGCTAGCGCACCACTTCAAACTGAGCAAGAGTTTGTGCCCCTCATCCAAGAAAGAGATAGAGGAGATGTCATCAATACCATTGTCGTCAGTAGTGGGAAGCCTAATGTATGATATGATATGTATCAAGCTAGATATTGTTCACGCAGTGGGTGTAGTGAGCTGTTTTCTATCAAATCCAGGAAAAGAACACTGGGAAGCAGTCAAATAGATTTTCAGGTACCTTAAGAGTGCATCGAAGTTATGTCTGTACTACGGGGAAGCTGATCCAATCTTGGAAGGCTATACAGATTCAGATATGGCAGAAGATCTTGATGGTAGAAAATCGACATCAGGTTTTCTCTACACTTTTGCAGGGGGAGCTGTGTCATGGCAGTCAAGAATGTAGAGGTGTATTGCATTATCCACAACAGAAGCTGAGTATATTGCAGTAGCGGAAGCAGGAAAGTAAATATTGTGGTTAAAACGTTTTCTCCAAGAATTATGGATCAAGTAGACATAATACAAGATATATTGTGATAGTCAAAGTGCTCTAGACTTGAGTAAGAACTCAATGTATCATTCTCGTTCGAAGCACATCGATATTCGCTATCATTGGATACGCGAAGTGATGGATCAACACTTGCTGGGACTAGTGAATACCCATACAGATAAGAATCTAGTCGATATGTTAGCAAATGTGGTTACTCGAGACAAGCTAGAGCTGTGTAGAGACATAACCAGGATAGCTATCAGATGACAATCGTATCAGATGCAACTGGAGGGGGAGAATTGAAAAGTCCAACATGCATTTAGTATCTTCATGCATTTGTCAAAAATGTTTAACCAAAATATTAAATGGCTAACCACAGTAAAAGCTCCAAGATAAGAGAGTTTTGCAAAAAATGTAATTTGTGAGGTTTTTTTGTAGAGTTTGAAATGTCTTGTAAATTCTGTTATTGAAGTAATAGAAAGTATTATTTCCTTCATAAACAATCTTCATTGGTCGGAGAATCACAACATTTTGTCATGGTGAACTGTTCCGTTTATTTATTTATTTTAAATTTTTTTCATGTCTTTGCAACTGATTCTGATTCTCACTTTCATTACAGCTGAGTTGAAGAAAACCAACAACAAACCAAAGAGGCCCTCTGTCAAGACACTTTTTGGTAGTAGAACTTCTTTCACTACATTCTTTTTTAAGCATATTACCTATTGATGATGTTTCGATTTTTTAACCTACTTTTGTTTCTTTATCGCAGAGAGTGAGTTGGAGACATCAGGGTCACCAGATACTCCCGCCAGTGGTCGACCTTCTCAAGGAAGCTTTACAAATCTCGCGCCAAACCAACTAGATAGAAGTTTCTCAAAACCAGAATGAGCGCCCTTCAGCCATCAATCAATATAGATAAGTCCCCTCCAGCTCCCAAGTCCGGACCAGATTTTTGACATTCAGTATCTAGATGCAGCCCAATTAACCCTAATTTTTTTAGTGGCTATATTGGCCGAAATGAAGATCTGATTGAAGTCTCCAAGTCTTGGGCTTTTAAGAAAAATGCTGCGTTTTTAAGTTACTAATTAGCATTCATTGTGATTAAAAAAAAAAAAAAAAAAAAAAGGTCATATGTAATTTCTATCATTTTTTATTTTTTATTTTTTTTTGGTTTAAAAATGTTGTACAAAATACACCTAATATTCTTACCATGTATACAATGTCTTATGATTAATGATAACAGACAAAATGTTAAATACTATTGTGGAAAATTGCAGGTATCATATCTACTTTTTCCTCCAAAAGAAAGTTACATTTTAGTGTTGGTCACATTGCTTCGAGTTTATTAAATTTTTCGTTTTATGGAACACGGCTGATTGAGTCGTTTCAGTCAGTCTTCATAATGGGCCCAGAAACTATGTAAAGCGCCATCCGTCAACTTATTGTGCCTCTGCAGTGTCACCGTCACTTGCCAAAGCAATTTCCAATACAAACTCTTTAAATTAAGTTTTGGCTCCTTGTTATGTTAATAATCCAATCCAATCAAATATTTACCCAATTGCTCTATCAGAACAATAGTCAAATAAACTAAACCAAACCATTGCAAGAATATTCCAATTCGCAGTCGTTTTGGAGTGTATTTATTAGTACAATATTAAAAAAAAAAATTATAAGTCTTATATCCAAATTTTGATACGTTATAAAAATACAAATATCTTGATATTTTATTCACTGGTTAAAAATTGAAAAGTATATCAAACATCCACTTTTTCATTAAATAAATAACAAAATTGGTGCATAATGACTGTTTTGCCCTTGGCTCTAAGGAAAATTATCAACCCACCTTGCTTCAAGTGTGTGTATATATTTTATATTATGTACAAACTTATTAAATATTAGACAAATGGATTATAACAAAAGAGCTGTGATCTATTTCGCTAAGGTGGCTAGACCCGGCCAAGGTTCCGGTTCCGAACCGGTTGGAACCGAACGATTCCAATTCCAACCGGTTCCTGTTCTGGTTCCGGAACCGGAACCGAATATAACCGATTCGGTTAGGGTTCTTACCCTAGGGTCCCAACCATCCCCAACGGCTACTAACCGTTGGGGCCAGCCCAACGGCTAGTAGCGTTAAAAAAAATTAATAAAAAAAATTGATTTCCCAAATTACCCCTAATAACATTAATAAAATGGTAAATTTTAGGGACATTTTAGGTATCATAAAAATATTCTAAAAATGTATAAATATGGATCATTTTTCATTATTTCAACACACCAATTTCTTAAAATGAACAACATACTGCCCAAAATATTTATAGAATGATGAAAGTAATTTTTGATGAATATGATTTATTAGGTAAAATTTTAACAATTGGATTTGATAATGCATCTGCAAATACTGCATCAATTACCGATTTAATAGAAATATGTGAACCAAATTTAGGAGGTCGATTTTTTCATGTTCGTTGCACATGTCATGTCCTTAATTTATGTGTTCAAGATGGTCTGAAAAAATTATCACATTTCATTGATCTTATTAAGAAAGCACTTAATTGTATCTGGTCATATTCTCAAGTTATGAGAGAATGGACCATGTTTTATAAATTAAATAGTATTAAACCGATAAAACTTTCACGAGATGTTCCAGCACGTTGGAATTCAACTTATTTTTTTTATGTCAAGCTTTGCAATATAAAGATGCATTATGTAGTTTTTTTCTCAACATGTTCAACATATCACACTTTTTCCTAATCAATGGGAAATTTGTGATAAAATTTTAGATATTTTAAAAGTTTTTAATGATGCTACTATATTTTTACCGGAGTTTATTATCTTACAACACATTTATTTATTCTTGAAAGTTTGAATATTGTTGGTACTCTTGATGAGCATGTTGAAAGTCCTGATCCTAATGATATTGTTTTGTTTGAAGCTATTAATGTTATGAAACGAAAATGAATGCATTATTTTAGAGACATTCCTTTACTTTATCTTATTGCTGCTGTTTTTGATCCTACATTTAAATTAGAAGGTTTGAATAGTGCTTTACAAGCTTTCTATGGATATTTAGGAATATTAGATGAAATTGATATTACAAGAATAATAGCTAAAATAAAAATTGATTTAATAGAGTTATTTAATGATTATATTAGAATATATAACTTGCAATCAGTAGGACAATCTAGTAGTAGTGAACCCGTAATGCAAACAAGACTTAGCGCATGTGATCGTTGGTTACTACAACGAAATAAAAAACATAGGGATAACACGACTAATAACCCGAAATTAGATAATTATTTATCTACAAATTTCGAGTTTTCAACTGAAAGTTTAGTTAGTAAAAATTTTCAAATCCTTGAATGGTGGAACCGACATCAAAATGTATATCTTGTATTATCAATTATTACTAAAGAGATATTGGCAGTACATGTTTCCACCGTTGCGGTTGAGCAAGCCGTAGATGTGAGACAATATATTGGAAGTTATACGGTCTTCATTACATCCAAGCACTCTAAAAGCAACAACATGTGTGGATGATTGGACCCGCGCTGATCTGAGGCAATAAGAAGATGTCCCCGATGAATTTGAAGACTTGTTCGACAATGCATCTACAAGTGCAAGCGGATCTGGAGCTGAAGGATCAACAAACACTGATAATGATGATTGATAATTAAAGAATTGTAAAATTACAATGGGGAAATATCTTAAAATTATAATGGAACTACGTGAGCTTTGATTCCTCTCACCCATGGAGGATACGTAAGCAACTTAAGTTTTTAAAAATTTAAGTTCAAGCTCTTTAATTTAATAATTTTATTTTTAATTTTTTTTTAGACAATAATTTTATTTGTAATTTAATGTAAGTTTATTATATAAATTCAATTTCATAATTTTAAATTGATTTTTCAATCTCAATTTTTTAATTTAAAAAAAGAACCGAATGTAACCGGAACCGGAACCGAAACCGAACGGTTCGGTTCCAGTTCCGATTCCGGTTCAACTTAAGTGTGGAACCGGAAACCGACCGGTTCGGAACCGAACCGGACCGGTGGCCGGGTCTAAAGGTGGCTACTATATGGTCACCAACTCATGGTTAGGTTTCCGAGAACACGTGTCCCATCATGTGAGGCAATGGCGAGAAAAAGGCATGAGGCCCTTTGTCTGTGCAAGTATGATAATAAATAAGCCTTGACCAACGATGCCTTAAGAAGGCTGCAAACAAAGAAACATGGAAATTCCCCTGATGGGAATGATAACGTGAATAAAAGTCTCAGATTTGGTGCCAAAGTAAAAGTGAGGGAGCGGATGTGAAGGTTAAATCATATCCCTCGAGAGATCCCATAATGAAAGTGATAGTTATTATATTGGCATTGAGACACAGAGGTCGTTATTCCGTGAGCAATATAACGAGCTGTATAAAAAGACAGAGTGTTAATGAGAATTATATTTGGTGCAACGGTAACACATGAATAATAATAGAAAACACCCGAGGGCGGCGCAAAGAGAGTGAAAATATGGTCCTATGGTGACTTTGAGAATGTTAATGGCAAAATACGATCGCAAGTGGTCATAACCGAACTTGAGAGTGTCAGTTACACTCTTTAAGACCAAATATGTTGATTTTGGTCTTGGAATAATTTAAGAACAATGATTGTTCTGGGAAAACAATCCAAAACCAAGATATCGAGAAATGACTTGTTGTGTCATCAAGGAGAGTCATAAGGGTGTGTAAAATATGATACCCTACCTTATTTAGGTGGAACCGGAACCTACCTTAAAAAATTCAGTTCTTAAATTTGAGAACCATAACCTATCCTATTAAACAAGATACCTTCCGATTCGGTTCCGATTCGGTTCCAGTGTATCCTGTTTTCATCATCACAAATTTACTTACTCTAGCTGTTGAGAATCTGGAGGCTGCATCGTCTAATATCTTCAACATTGTAAGCGACCGCGCTGTGACTCTAGATGGAATGGCCAAACTGTGTGCTCAAGCTGCAGGTCAGCCAATTGAAATCGTTCATTTTGGTCCAAAAGCTATTGGAATTGATGCCAAGAAAGCTTTTCCTTTCCGGAACATGGTATTGATTTTCTTCAACGTTTATGTTCTAGTCATTCTAATTCATTTCACTATATTTTAGTGCTTGCAATTGGTTCTAATTGATTTCATTGATGGGAACCAAGAGTTGCCAAAAACCAGTACCCGCCACGAGATCTAAATTATTCGATTTATTCTGATAACTTATGCTACCAAATTTAACCCTTAGGCCATTCCAGCAGTTCCAATATGTTGTGCTTCATAGATTCGCGAATATTCAACTTTCAGTTTCAGCACATTTGGTTAGCAAATCAGTTCTCAAACCGATTCTGATATCAGTTATTAAACAGGATAGGTTCCGGTTTCGGTTCTACGGGTAGGTTCCGGTTATTAAAACTCTAGAACCGGAGCCTACCCTAAAAAGATGTATCATATTTTTAGAACCATAACCTACCCTCATTAAAGCAGTTCCAGTTCTGGAACCTCTTAAAGAGGGTCGGTTCCTTACGGTTTCGGTTTTACTCGAATCTGCTGCACACCCCTAAAGGAGGCCGCTACATATTTTTTGATGTGTCGATCAATTACATGTAGGGGTGGGCATCGGATCGGATCGGATCCGATCCGATTATCAAATCCAATCGAATTGAGTTGGTCCGGTTCAACGGATTTCGGATCGGATAAAATCCGATCCGATCCGATCTGCTCGAATTTTTTTTTATTTAATATGCAAAACGACGTCGTTACATATTAAATAAAAAAAATTTGAATTATTTCGGATTGGATTTTATCCGATCCGATCCGATCCGCTCGATTTTTTTGACTCAAAACCAGATTATGTTTACCGAATTCGGATCGGATCGGACCAATCCGATCCGAAATCATCATATTCCGGATATTTCAGATCGGATTGGTCCGATCTGATCCGAATTCGAATCGGATCGAACCAATCCGATCCGATCCGATCCGATAATTATCGAATCGGATCGGATCGAGTTCGATAACATGATCCGATCCGAACGAATCAAACATTTCAGGGCATTTCGGATCGGATCGGATAATGCCCAGGGCTAATTACATGTTGATTGATGCGTCGATCAACAAGATGGGTGTATGTTTATTGATCTTGTGATCAACAAAGCGATGACAAGAGTGCCTTGGTTATGTTGATACAGTAATCAATTGAATGGTTGGAAAAAACTTTGTGTTGGATGCTGGAGTCATCCTTGAGACATATTGACTTGGATTCTTGAATCATCTTTAACGGTTTAGGTAACCTTGATAAAGCATTGACGACTCATGCGAAATGAAACCAATGCTAAAGGATTTATATAGAGTTACTCAATAATGGTTGAGAAAGAATATAAGGATATATCCTCTTTCTACGCGCGTCCGCAGAGGGATACAAATCCCAGTTCTGATTGATTTGATCAATGTACACCCGCACGTCATACGTATACGAATATCAACATTTATTGAGCTAGATATGGCTTAACCCATTCTGCAGCTTCCTTTAATTTTTTAGCTCTTCAAATGCATGTCACACCATGTAATATCTCGAATTTTCGGAACAGTTCTAGAAGGTTCTCGGATTGAAGTTTAGGTCTCAGAACGAGATGATGATAGAGAATAAGAGTTTAAGCATTGAAAAATATATTGTGAATATTTTAAAGTGGGATTTTGTTATATTGGAAATTGCATAACTCGAAAAGATCGGTTACACGTATTTTTTTGAATATTTTTATATGAGTAAATTTTGTTGTTTCAGCTATGGAAATAGTAAATGAACTTTGATTGAGCTAATTTTTGATTCGTTGGAAATTTCATTCGAAGAGAAACAACTTTTATATTGAACACTTTTCGAAATTTATATAAGAAGGTTCCTAAAATGTAAATTTCCCCGGAGGTGCATTATTAGGGGCCTAATTGTAATTTCTCAAGACTGTTTTATAAATTCATAGAAACTATATATAAATACCCT
>SKCR01037979.1:0-83013 GCA_019454045.1 Zanthoxylum bungeanum | reverse complement strand
ATATATTGGGAAAATAAACTAATGTAAAAATACACGTAAATATTAAAATCCTCATAACAAGAGAAATTTACAAGAATGACTCATTAATCTTTGTCAAAATAAAAAATAACCCAATTTTTTAATTATATTTTTATTGACCAAAGAATATTTGTTGGACTAAAATACCCTTATTTTCCTCAATAGTAAAATTCTCTTTCTTTCACTTGGCAAACACGGCCACCTTTCTCTCCTTGGTTGGTAAACACAGCAAACCCAAAAGAATAATTATAAAAGATCCCATAAAAAGCAAAAATGATACAAACATGAGCACATCTTATTTTAGTGTAATCGAGTTTTAATTTTTAAAAATTAAAAAATGGGTGTGAAATCAGTGTGTCAACTCGCTCAAGCACGTCAGCAGGACTCAGGAGCTTAAAACCGACACAACTTGCAAACTTTCTCAGATTTTATATTTTTCTCGGAAAATCAATTTTTTCCTAATTAACTTTAATTTCTAGTTTTTTTATTTTATAAAGTTTTTTTTTTAAAAAAAAAATCGTTGAAAACTCCACCACTAACTTGTAAAGTTTTTTTTTATTTTTTCCTAATTAACTTTAATTTCCGACTGTCTTACGCTCTTACAAGAAACTTACTCTCTGAATTCGAATTCAGTAACTCAATGTGAGATCATGAGTTTTACACCACCAAATCACATCATTTGAGACTATATAAACTGTTTCTTATCTAAATAAATAGTATAAAACTATCATATTAACAAAACTCAACCATTATAAATCATACATAATCATATAAATTTAATTCAATCTTTCTCTTAGAAAAGCTAATAAAAATTGATTGATTGTTGTGTAAATAAGAATAATTTGAGAAGAATCATTAAACATATTATTCAAAACAGCCCACCAGCTAGGACTCGAAACTTAAATTTGATTTTAAGAATAATTAATTTATCAGATACAGACAAAGGAAGCACCACTGATTAACCTCTAGAATGGTTGACTTTCTGACATTACAGTGCACGCAATTCAAGCATTGTGTCAGTAATGTAAGGAGCATTGGGGGTCTATATATATCATCATTATCATCATCATCATCATCATCTAAAGCTAGCTAGAGCTCTGTCAAAGCCAATGAAGGGAAGAGAGAGCCACCCTCTTCTCAGAGGAGGAGGAGGAGGAGGAAGAAGAGTAAGCAGTTACAGCCATGGCCTTTCTTCATCTCAGATCCAATCACTTGCTGCCATTTGTCAAACCCTCATCCCTCCTCTGCCTCCACCAGAACAACACTCACACAACAACTCCATTCTTTCTTTCTACAAAGCTTCTGCCTCTCAACATCCAATCCCCCATGAGGTAGATAACTCTTTAATGTTTTTTTTTTTTTTTTTTAACTTTCTGGGTATCTTTTTTTACTTTAAAAGTTTTCGTTTTTAGCTTCAACATCCACTATTTTTCATTGACAGGTGGCAGAGCTTA
Source organism: Zanthoxylum bungeanum (assembly GCA_019454045.1). Taxonomy (NCBI): domain Eukaryota; kingdom Viridiplantae; phylum Streptophyta; class Magnoliopsida; order Sapindales; family Rutaceae; genus Zanthoxylum; species Zanthoxylum bungeanum. The sequence continues at coordinate 81,541 of SKCR01037979.1, read as the reverse complement.
TGGTGAAAAGGGGACAGCCACAAGCTATGTTCTTTGTGCGGTTGGTTCTGAAACTTTTGTCACTGAGACTGGGAACATTTTTGCTTTGTGGGTTTCTTTGTTTTGATTGGAAGTGGCCCTTCATTCACAAGTTCTCTGAAATTTCTTTGGAGAAGAGGGAAATGATTCTCCAGAAATGGTCAAAGGAAAGATACTTTGTGCCTTTAAGAGTTGTGTTTGTGATTATCAAAATGTTTTGCTTGTTCAATTTCTTTGCAAGGGTAATGCTTTTAATCCACTCATCTTTTTTTTTTTGTTGAGTTATCTAGTATTTGTTTGTTAGTTACATTGACTTTCTAATCCTGCTTGTTAGGTGAAATATGCTTTTAAAAGTTTACTTCAAAATATTCTTCATTATGTAATCATCTAAAATATTCTACATCACAATGAAGTAAGCATCAAAACACAACTAGGGGAGAAAATTAAAAATAATTTTGGATACGAGTTTTCTTGCCTGGCTAGAGAAAATACGTACTGACCTTGGCTTTTGCCTCTAGATTTGATTAATTTTTTTGCCTGGACTAATTTAGTGTTATTACGAGTAATATCTTTGTTTTCACTGTTGCAAGATTCCTCAATTGCTGATGTTACGTTGGCTTTAAAATATGAACAACTTCTACTCTTGAGGTTATGGAGATTCTTGATTTCTTATATTTTCTAATTCTAAATTTCTCAGACGGATGAAAATTCAGAAAACCCAGCATGGAAGGCAATAGGATATCAGGTAGACACCAGGGAACCTTCGAAGAAACCCATAGGGGAGAGACCTCTTCAAAAGGGGATCATAGAAACCAGGCATGAAAATGACTCGACACTTTTTCAACGTCTAGTCGAAAAAGGCTTTCAAGTCACCGAAGATCAAGAACACGATGTGTTTGAGATCAAATGTGATGTTGTAATCGTTGGCTCTGGTTGTGGCGGAGGTGTTGCAGCAGCAGTTCTCGCTGGCTCTGGTCAGAAAGTACTAGTTCTTGAAAAGGGGAACTATTTTTTTACAGAAGACTATTCTTCTCTTGAAGGCCCCTCCATGCTTGAGCTAATGGAGTCTGGTGGATTTCTCTCGACTCACGACGCAAAAGTTATGGTTATGGCAGGATCAACCGTGGGTGGAGGGTCTGCCGTAAACTGGTCTGCCTGCATTGAAACACCAGATTCTGTTCTCAGGGAGTGGTTTGTCGAGCATAAGATTCCTCTTTTTGGGAGCTTAGACTACCGAGCTGCAATGGACAAGGTTTGTAAGAGGATTGGTGTTACCAAACAATGTACCAAGGAAGGATTTCTAAATCAAGTTCTCAGAAAAGGGTGTGAGAATCTTGGTTTAAAAGTCGAGTCAGTCGCAAGAAATTCCCCAGAAGATCATTATTGTGGTTCATGCAACTATGGATGTAGAACAGGAGACAAGAAAGGTACTGATGTTACTTGGCTTGTCGATGCCGTGGACAATGGTGCCGTGATTCTAACAGGATGCAAAGCTGAGAAATTTATACTTGTGAATAAAAAAGACAGTAGTAGAAGTAAAAAATGCTTGGGGGTTACTGCAACAGCTCTGAATAAGAATGTCACAAGGAAGCTGCAAATTAAGGCCAAGGCAACAATTTCAGCTTGTGGTTCTCTCTTGACGCCTCCTCTAATGATCTCTAGTGGGTTGGAGAATCCAAATATTGGCACAAACCTTCATCTTCATCCTGTTCTTATGGCTTGGGGATACATTCCAGAGCATGTATCAAAACTTGAAGGAAAATCTTTCGAGGGAGGAATCATCACTTCAATCCACAAGGTGGTTTCAGAGGAATCCAAAGTTCTGGCAATAATAGAAGCTCCGGCAATGGGACCAGCTACCTTTGCCGCAACATCTCCATGGATGTCAGGGCTTGAAATGAAAGACAAAATGCTTAGGTATGGAAGAACTGCACAGCTTTTTGCATTGATCAGAGATCAAGGTTCAGCAGAAGTTAAGGTCGAAGGTAAGATAAAGTATCGGCTAAATCAGAATGATAAGGAGAATCTCAAAACTGGTTTGCGACAAGCTTTAAGAATATTGGTTGCGGCAGGAGCTGAAGAAGTGGGCACATATAGGAGTGATGGCCATAGAATTAACTGCAAAGGGATCAAGGAGAAAGACCTGGAGGAGTTCTTGGATTCTATCAAGGTAGTCGGTGGGATGGCATCGAGGGGGGAGCACTGGTCTGTATATTTTTCGGCACATCAGATGGGAAGTTGCAGGATGGGTGCTACAGAGGAAGATGGAGCAGTTGACCAGAATGGTGAAAGTTGGGAAGCAGAAAGCTTGTTTGTGTGCGATGGCAGTGTTTTGCCAACTGCAGTTGGCATCAATCCTATGATCACTATTGAATCCACGGCCTATTGCATTTCCAAGAAGATAGCAGATTCACTGAGAACAAATAAAATGTAAACAGAAAACTCAATTTCTCATCATGCACTTCGCTTATTCTCTTTTCATCACTTGTAAACCAAGAAGAAAATTAAATATATGCAAATCTTCCTCTTTTTATTTGATCAGCATTCTCTCCAGAGGGAAATGGGAAGAGATTAGATTGAATAAAACTGCAATACTGTGTCGGAGGCAAAGATCACCTCTAAGAGTGGGAGCAAGTAATGAAAAGAGGGAAAAATTGCCGTCAAAAGAGAGAACCAACCACAAAAATTTGGTTGAGATGTCATAAAATTATAATATTCAAAGAAACATGGCAATAATCAAAACCATGAAACACCAATTTTGAGAGACAGTTGAAGAATGTAACCTCATTACTGCTTTTTATCAACAGCACAGATTCAAGGCACTTGATTTACCAAAATTCATCAAGATACCGAAAATTTAAGAAGAATAGGGATAGAAGAATTGTATATTTGATTTTCTCAATTGGCTGAAGCTTTAACTGCTTTCTCAGCTGCATCATCCAGATCTTCTGCTGTTATTAGAGTCATACCACTTTCCTGTAAACCATTAGTGATAATGAGTATCTATTGCAATCATCAAAGTCCATTACTCTAATCATGAAGTTCTATACGAGATCAAGTTTCACATCTACAGAAGAATTTTCAAATAAGATCAAATTGCACATTTACCTTGAGAATTCTCTTTCCCTGGTCAACATTGGTGCCTTCAAGACGAACCACCACTGGTACTTTCAGAGCAACCTGGAATACAAGACCAGATAGAAGTCAATGCTTCTAGAATAACTGACCTCAAGGGCCAAGGCAACAAAATAATTAAAAAAATTAGAGAAACTGAATGGGGCCAAATACCAATAATTCTTTTCTTTTTCTTATTTTCATAGCTCAAATACTTTGATACCTCTGCTAATTTTGAACAAACCGTTCAATTCATCTTGAAGATTATTTCAAAATGATAATTCATTTAAAAAGAAAAAGCATATGAAAAATCTACACATTGATACCAGAATAAAAGATTATCACTTGAAGGACAAGGTTTGGGGGTGCTAAAGAGAAATCAGTTTAAAGGGTAATGATTGTTTCTTTCTATAATGAGAACTGAATCCAAAACCCTTCCAACATCGTCCAACTCATTCACAAATAAGTTAACCCATAATGAAACTCATAACAATCTAACGCACTTCTCACCTGTTTAGCAGCATTGACAATTCCACTTGCAATTACATCACATTTCATTATTCCTCCAAATATGTTAACCAAAATTGCTTTGACTTTCTCATCAGAAGTCAAGATTTTAAATGCCTCGACCACCTGCTCCACATAATATATTAATCGAGTAAGAAAGCCATACACTACAATTTAAAGATTTTAAGAGCAGCTAAAACATCAAGTTGATGATTCAAGCAAGTAAGATATCAACAAACATATAACTATCGGTGCAAAAAAAAAAAAACAAATGAAGATAGCAGCCTCAGCAAGTTACAGCAATGGGGAACACCAACATAAATAACAGTCATGACATATACAAACCTAAAAATCATTATTGCCAGATGTTCAAAACAGAAGTAGACTCAAACTATTGACACGTTAGACCAATAACATGATAAGCACACTAAAAGCAAAGTCTAGAAACATTACCTGGCCTTCAGAAGCATTACCACCAACATCCAGGAAATTGGCAGGAGTTCCACCATGTAATTTGATTATATCCATTGTAGCCATAGCTAATCCTGCACCATTCACCATGCAACCAATTTCACCATCTAAGCCAATGTAATTTAAATCAGCTTTGGCAGCAGCCACCTGTCAGAAATAGAATGCGTAACTCAAGAGGGATAAAAGAAAGCATCAGATGATTTACAATTATACTCTTCTGCATGCTAGTTTGTGTATTTTTGTTTTGGGAATGATGAGATGAGATGAGATGAGATATATGGGATACACTATTAGATGGTTCAGCCTCTGTGATCGAAGAATCTCTGAAATTGGCAAAATGGACATTTTTATCCAAACCTCTCGAGGATCCTCCTGCGTTGGATCACGAAGAGCGAATATTTCTTTCTGACGGAAGGCAGCATTATCATCAAAGTTCAACTTAGCATCAGCAGCTACCAACTGTTTATCAGAAGTCTCTGCTAGAGGATTAATCTGTCCAATAGAAAGAATATCCACACTAAGACATCTACCAGAAAATCAAAACGAAGAGAGATCCACCAACCAGGTATACTACCAATTGAATTTGACACCCAACCAAAAAGAAATATTCAAATCAATAACACTTGAAATATGTAGAAATTCAGGCTCACTTCCAACAATGTGCAGTCCCTCTCGCAAAAGAGTTTATACAGTTTCTTCACTTGTTCAATTGCATCATTCCTATCAGCCACCTTGAGTGCCAAACCATCAACAACCTTAGCAGCATCTTCATCGATGATTCCTTTGAAAACATCAATAGGCACCTATAAGAAACAAGCAATCAGTCAGCTACATAGTGATACATCAACTAGCAAGAAAAGAAGACACTCATCCTAAATCATCCAAGGCCAACAGAAGGACAATAACCTTGACAATCATGTCAGGATATTTCTCAGCAAGGTCTTCAATGCTGGTTCCTCCCTTGCTGCAACCGATTATTATCTGAAAAATGGGTATATAAGTAAGCATGTTTAATTTTAAGACAATAATATCAAGCAAGAACTTGTTTATAGAAGGCTAAAAATATTGAAAATAATATAGACAAACGAATGACAAAGGTAACACACTCAGTTAGGAAACCTACTGGGCCAGCAGTTTTACGATCCAACGTGATAGCGAAGTACATCTCATTGACGAGTGACAACTTTTCACACAAATAGACCTGGGTTAAGGTAAAGAAATTTATGAGAGAGAACTTCAAGAATACTTCTATTAAATTAAATACGGCATCCACCATGTAACTAGAAAGAATGTAAAAGTTTCCATTTAAAAATCAAGCCCAAGAAGATCAAACTAGAACCCTATATGTCTCCACAATGACAAAGTGAGACTGCTGAAATGTAAGTATTTACATATATCAATGTTGTTAAAGGCGCAAACTGCACTAAGTCGCAAAGAGTCCTAGGACCTAACCGCTAGAGATGGCAAGTATATTCGGATCCAGCCCGATTCGGATCCGGAAAAATCCGGATCCGCATTAATAAAATTGCGGATCCGGGTTTACTTTATAGAATGCATATGGATCCGAATCCAGATTCAAGTGGATCCAGATTCGGATTCAAGTGAATCCGAAATTCGGATATAAATTAAGAAAAAATATTAAATTTATTAATTTTGTACTTAGATTTAGATTATTTTGGATAGATTTTGAATTGGAAAATATTGTTTTAGATGTTAAATTGCTATTATTTAGTTATAGATATTATTTTATTTTTATTTTTATTATTTAAACTTATAATTTGAAAATAAAAAAAATAAAAATCCGTATTTTTTGCAGATCTGGATATCTGCACGGATAATACTCACATCCGGATCAGCATATTATTTTGCGGATCCACATCCACATTTTGACATCCTTATTAACCGCCTAGGTGCGCGCCTAATGAGGGTGAGGCGTGAATTGTAAAAGAAAATACATATAAGTTTTCAGTTAACCAAAACAAAGAAAAATCATTGAAAATATATTTAAAACAATTACAATAATATAAATACTGATAACACAAATTAATGTGTTTGTTGAAATTTAAAGCTCACCCCAATACCTATATTAATTTATTAAATAAATATTATACAACTTGATTTCGGGTTGGATTGGTCAATTCGGGTAGGATTGTCTCACATTTTTATAAGGCGCGCCTTTCTACCTAGGGCCTAGGCACGCACGAGCCTGAGGCGCAGTGTCTGAGCCTGAGGCGCAGTGTGTGAGCCTGAGGCGCAGTGCCTTTAACAACTATGACATAGATAGAAAAAGTATGTCCAACCTTGCTGACAATTTTGCCTTGTGGACCAGTTTGTTTGGTGACAAGTATCTGTCCAAGCATCTTCCCTGCAAGCAATAAGATCATAAGACAAACTTGGAAGAACCATCTTCAACTTTGGCTAGACACCAAAATGTAAAACAAATCAAACTAATGGAAATTATGGTTTACGGACGGAAAAAATAATCATTACCAGCTATATCTTCAACTTGTTCTGTCTTAACAATGTGAACCCCACCCTTAAGCCCAGACTTGAATGTACCCAAGCCTCGTCCACCAGCCAAAACTTGGCTCTTAACCACCACCTGCATCACATCCAACATCAATATAACTCATTGTACCAAATCAAACCAAAATTTGAAATTTATTTTTTAAATCAACTACAGAGAGAGTTATATTCATCAATTACGAGAAAAAATAACGAAAATTACCTCACTCTGATTGGGAAAAACTTCCTGAATAGCCTTTTTGACTTCATCAAGAGAACCAGCAGCCACTCCTCTGGGCACATTGATCCCGTATTTGCCCATCAACTCAGCTCCCTGATTTCCACACACTAAAACCCATCACTCTTCACATTCAATCAAAAAAAAAAGTTCCAACCTTTGCAAAAAATACACACTACATACTTTCAGAAAATTCCAAATTTTTTTTGGGGAAACAAAAACAACAAAAAATAAATAATGATAAAAAATAAATAATAGAATAAATATAAGAAAAAAGAGGTAACCTGATATTCGTGGATGTTGAGACGGCGGAGCTGCTGCTGCTGCCATTGGCCGGCGAGGATGAGGGAACGGGAGGCGAGCTTGTTCAACAATCCTCTCACCATTATTTCACACGAGAAGATTTGGAATTGGAAAGTTCTACGTGAAACCCTAACAATGAAGAGAAAAATGTGTCCTTTTAGTATTAGTCTATTACTGATGCGAATGATATCAAAGTCCCCCACAGCTGTGTGGGGCCCGCCTGTTGTGAGAGAGATGACATATACACCCGACACATAATATAATTTTCGTGACGCTAGAGGCAGGGTAGAGGCAGATTCTTCCTATTTTCTTTACTTAAAAATATTTTCCGGGTGTTTGGCTAGTGTTTTCATATATTTAACACTTCTAATATTTTTCAAAAATATTTTTTGATGATTAAAAATAAGGTTGGCAAAAAGGTTTGCATCCTGCCCGGACCTGCATAGATTAGGAAATCCTGGATGCAAAAATATTCGAGTTTATAATGTTGGGATATATGTCCTAGAATTTTATATAATGTAAACGGTATTATATTTTATAAAATAAAATGATGCATTATTCATTTATCAAAGTGTTTGTTTAATATCGCATATTATAAATTATCTTGTTTACCCTAAATTACTCATGTGCCTTCAGACTTAGTGTATGAGTGTCATACATAAGAGGATTTAAGTCTGAAGTTAGTAATCTAAAATAGTTCATAGAGAGCAAACAAAGCGGGTACTTTGTTTGTGGTTTATCTATAACTGCGATCTATTCTATAATTATATGGCGACCTTGATCCGGGATCGTCCATGTGGAGACATGAGAATAGAGGCATCTTGTATGATATGATCATATAGGACTGGACCAAGATAGAAATGAGTTTCTTATAATATCCGTTAAATAAAGAAATTCATTTTCAATCTACTAGATGGTCATGTATGGATTGATCTTAATCCTGAGTGTGCTACAAACTCCTGCATGGTAGGTTATGTCCTTTGATTTACAAAGATGAGGTTGGTGTAGCAATTACGACCAATAGCTACGTACTTTGGGGATATGGTTTGGTATGTAGCTGGGGACGTTTTACATTGATATGAAGTTCACTCATTCTTGCAAAAAGTGGAGGAGTATCTTCCTTAAGGGTCGATTCGGTACTTGAACGGTTAGAGCGCTCAAGTCTTTCTATTACGAATAGAAAGATTAACATCTATAATGATTATGAATAAATCGTTCATTAGAGAATCAATAGCATTTAAGGTAAAAATAATTAAACGGGTATAACAGATATTATGACCCGGCTCTAATTACAAGATACTCGTGAAGGGTCAACCCTTATGTAATGACTATATCGATGGACACCGACGTGGTTCGGCTTAATTTATCTACCTGCTGCAACGAGAGTGCAGCTTCGGGTTTTTAGTGGAATAACCCAGAGTTAATAATTCGGAATATTTAATTAAGAGCTTAATTAATATTCTGGGATTATTGGAGCTCGGAATCGTAGGAACATTTGGTCCCCGTGCTAGCTCGATATACTATAGCAGATTAAATATAATTGGATAGTCCAATTATATACTCACATATGAAAATATTATTAATATGATTAATTATATTATTTTGTCACACTTGAAACTATATGATAAAATTTAATATATGATTTTAATAATTATATGATAAATATTAAATACATGATATTAAATTATATATTATATAATTTAATAAGGCTAAATTTGGAATTTCTAAATTTTGGGTTTTGGAAACCCTTGGATTGGTTTTATTTTGGTAGTTACACCTTTTAAAGGTGATGACTCTTTCTTTTTGTAACATCGATTGTAATTATGAAAAGTAAATATTGATGTTACAAAATCTTTTTATTTTGACATGTGATGGCCGAAATTTACTTGGAGTGGAAGGGAAGAGTTGTGTTTTATTTTAGAAATAAGACCCTAGGTATAAAAAGAAAATAAGATTTTCTTTTTGCCTTAGAATCTCATTTTGCAACCCTAGCCACTTCTTTTATTCTTGAAACTCTCTCAAGTGTTGAGAAAAACAAAAGAAGAATAAAAAGAAAAAGACAATAAAAAAACCTTGTGTGACTTTAATCTCTAAAGTGTTTAGGGATTAGTTTTATTTGTATAGCCCACACTAGTTTCCGTTGGTTGCAAGACATAGCACAGAAGTCCTTTTGGTGTCGAACCAAAAACCCATCTTCATCTTCTTGTTCTTGATTCACGACAATGAGCAATATTTTACTCACTGATGCACATAGTTTTGAGGTTTCGAGGCTTGATTTATTTTTGTTTTAATCCAGAAATTTTAGGGAACATTAAGGGGAGTTTGGGACTATATTGGGGCTGTTTTTAATTGAAAATTTAGATCTGAAACACATCAGCAGTTCACGTAAATAGGGGCTGATTTGGGCAGTGAGCTGAGCGGATTTTCGGGTCCAAAACAGTCCAAATCTTATCCATAATTTCAGGACTGTTCGGAGGCTGATCCGGTGCTGAAATTTTGTCCAAAATAGAAGCAAAATTTCAGTGTTGGTGTTGGTAACTTTTGGCCTTAAGGAGAGAAGGGCATAAAAAAATTTCTAGTCTGATCCCGAGTGTCTAACGTGTTTCCGCTGCGCTAGGAAAGTGGTTCCTACAATTGGTATCAAAGCGAGGTTGAAAAGTGTTCTTAACCCTTCTTTTTTTATGTAAAGTTACTGTTTTTATTTATTTATATGTGTTATAAATAATAATATGCATGTTTAGATGAGTAAGCACAAAATAATATTCATGAGATGAATAGTTATTGTTTTTCATGTGATGAATGAATTTTGCATTGGTCGTCAATTTTTCCCGGCTTTTATTTTTGTGTTGGTTTTGGTTTTGGGATATAAGACTATAATGCCATTGTTTACAAATGTTGTAATTTATTTTTCCTATGTAAAATTTAAATTATTGTAATTTGGAGCACTGAAGTCGCAAAAAGGAATCAACATCACCTTGGAGCGAGATTTGAAGACCAAGGGATGCCTTGGGAATTTTTGTACTAATTAGATTAGTATAGGAAAAAATAAGAGCCCGATCAATGCAAAATAATTTTTATGTTGTATGTATATTTAATTCGAAATGTTTGAATAATATGTCATATAGTTTAGGGTACCTACTCTTGTATTTTGATATGTCATAACTTGTTTTGGATGCATATATATTCTAGACATGAAATATGATTTTATGTTATTTAAAATGGTTAAATTAGAATATGGTATGCATGGAAAATGATTAATTGGATTAGTTGGTTTTATAGTTTAAAATTTGAAATTCTAATATAATGGGCTTAATTAGTGCATCATGAATTCCATTGATATATAGAATGGAAACCCGGACGTAAATGTCATAGCCGATTCCAAATGGACGGTAATATGGTCTGCATTCGGGATACAACTCCACATACCATTGGATTTTATAACGCACTTAGATTAATTAAATAGTTTAATTAAAATTTTGACCACTTTAGAATTCTAAATTTTAGACTAATTAGTTTTCTAATATTTTAAGAGTTAAAATATAATAGGTCACTAAAACTAGATCAATTAAATTAGTTTAATTGAGTAAATTAATTAGTAGAGACTAATGGATATTAGTGAGGTAAATTTTAAGAGTTAAAATTGGTGAGGTCACTAATAGCGTACTAGTGTAAATAAAAGTTATGATTTAGCCGCCATAAATTTATTCACACTAGTGAATTAAAATATTGGATATTTTTAAAAAAAAAATTAGAAACCTTTATTTTAAAATAGTAAGTGGGAGAGGGTTATACGACAGTATATCTCGCGATCTATGTTGTTAGTCCAAAAACGTGAGATTCAAAAGGCGCCTCAAGACAGCTTTCTTTTCGTCCTCCTACGGATGGTGTCCATTTTGGGTCAATATCAAATTTGAATTCCGAGATGATTGAGACTCTAGATGTATCTGATTAACTGACCTACCCTACGGCGACACTTTACTAGTTAAGTCCAAAGGTTTCGAAATGACGGGTCACACTCACAAATGAATGATTAAATGTTAATTAAAATTCCTTGATCAAATCAAACAGTGGTTGGTTAGTATAGGAATAAGAGTCATTCACGTATATATTAATCAATTCAGATTGTCTCGATCTATCATGCAAATACTTGACCTACCCTACGGCGGCACTTTATGGGATGATTGATTTCTGTGGCTTAGTAATTCTCTTAGATTTCTAATTCATTATTCATGGTTCATGCATCATGCTTAATTTTATGCCAAAATATTTGATAATATTAATATGCGATGGATGAATATTAAATGCATGTTTATTTTACTTTTCAGCCATGGTTTCTCCAATTATTTTCATTCTCTCTAATGATAAGTTAACCGGAGAAAACTATGTTAAATGGAAAAGTAACATGAACATTATCTTGGTCTGTGAAGATCTAAAGTTTGTCCTGACGGATGAGTGTCCTCCCGAGCCGGCCATAAATGATGGCCAAGCTGTGTGTGACGCCTACCAAAAATGGGTCGCGGCTAATGAGAATGCCCCATGCTACTTACTAGCAGGGATGTCCGAGGTTCTTGCTGCAAAGTATGAGCCTATGGCTACAACATCTCAGATGATGGAGTCATTGCAGGGCATGTTCGAGCAGCCTTCGGAGCATCAACATCATGAGGCCATGGTCTCAGCGATGACTGCTAGGATAAAGGATGGGACATCAGTTCGAGAGCACATCTTGAGGATGATGCCCTACCTCAATACAGCTGAAACCTATGACGCTCATATTGACGAGCGGAGCCAGGTGACCATGATTATGGAAACTCTTCTGAAGAGTTTCATGTAGTTTAAAAGCAACTATGTTATGAACAAGTTGACTTTTACTTTGACCCAGCTGCTAAATGAGCTCACCCATTACGATTCCATACTTATGGATCCTCGTAAGCCTAGTGCTGAGGTAAATATTACCGAGTCTTCTAAATCTGCAAAGATGAAGAAGAAAGGAACTGTGAAGGCTAAGGCAAAGCCCATGAAGAAGAAAAACAAGAATGGCTCCAAGGGTTCCAAGCCCAAGGGAAAGTGTTTCCACTACAACAAGTACAGGCATTGGAAAATGAACTGTCCTAAATACCTTGCCGGGCTGAAAGAGAAGCAGTCTACAGGTAAATACGATTTACTTGTTATCGAATCTTTATTAGTGGAGATGATAAATCCGCATGGATTATTGATTCTGGAGCCACTAATCATGTTTGTTCTTCTTTGCATCTACTTGACACATTGAGGGACCTTGCTGAAGGTGACTACACCATGAGGGTTGTGACACTGGATGCTGTTTCAGCAAGAGCAGTGGGAGTTTCCAATTTAATTTTTCAAATAATAGTTTTTAAATTTAAACAATGTGTTATTTATTTCTGGGGTTCGCAAGAATTTAATTTCTTTTTCAAAACTTTTGGATGATAGTTTTTTCGTTTCGTTTAATAGTAATTTAGTTATTATTGGTAGAAATGGATTAATCATATGCACAAGATGTTGGAGTTGGTGCTTGGAGCTCCAATCCGAATGATGTATTGTATATTTTATTATTTATTAATAAAATAACTAATTCCTTCATTTCATACTTTATTAATGGTATTGTCATTATACGTATTAGATTAATGTATATATATGCTAGGAATGACATCGACCTTAGAATAGTCTTGTTGTAATACTGGACACTAGGTGGTCCAATATTGGGATAAGTAATACTATTATAAATTATTCTTAAAGTATATAAATATTCCTAGTCGTTTGTTTTGGAATACGATCGAATTCTTATAACCTAGAAGACTATCACATGTCATATATTGGAATTTGAGTTCCAATGGTTTAACCCGATGTACCATGAGTTTTGGAAACTCGTATAGACGTGTGGGTTTTGGTTGGACCGAATACTGAATGACTCACATATGATTCTTAATAGTTGGAAGTACACACCGTCATCAATAGGAATCTCCTTGAGTCGAGTAGCATATGTAATTCCTTGACTATATGATGGTATTGATTTTGTGTGAGGTCTTTCACACTTTAATTCCATGTATGTCAGAAACATTTCTTAGTCTGGCCTCTAAATGTTCGTTGAGTGTGGACCGATGAATTCAGTAATCAAGTGCGAAGCAAGACAGGATACGTCGTCACGTATGTGTACCTTAAGGGATTTAGGTATCCATATGAGTAAAGTCACGATTCTTAAAGCTTTGGCCAAAGTCGATCACCTAAGGTGGATTACATCAGTTATGAAGAATCGTTGACATGTCGACATGAGATGTGTGCCTCGGAAACTTGACGGTGTATTCTATATTTCCTAAGCACAACTCAGATAGCCTACGACGGAGGGATTGTTAAACATATGTGATGACCTCGACTTGTATAGTTCAGAACGGTCGTTCGTGTTCTTCCCGAATTTGGATGTGGCCGAATTGCGTACATATTAGCTAGGCTTATATGACGAACGTGTCTGAACTTAGAGAGTCTCCCAATATGAAGTGTACTCGTTGAGCACTTGGGTAGCCGATTAATTTTGATAAAATATAATATCCGATATTATAATTATCAACTAAGATAATCAAGTGTATTGGATAACATTGATTATTTACTTTGACCTAATTGGATTAATTCAATAATTACACAAGGGTTTAATTGTAAAGTCATAATTATCTCTATCATTTGAGGATATTATGATAATTATAAGTATGTAATAATAGATGGTTTTGGCTTGATTTAATTGGATTAAATCAAAGTGGCAAACATTTAACTAATCCATTTCTTAATCTTTGTCTTGATTTAATTGGATTAAATCAAAGTGGTAGACAATGGAGACAAGCTTTACGAAGTTTTAATTAAGCAAATACAAAATACAAGCAAGTATTAGAGAAATCAGCCTAAGTTAGAGAATGTTTAGAGAAGCTTTGTAAGGTCTCTACAACATTTCATCTAGGAGAAATCAAGATTGGATCTTAGGGTGAAGCTTACTAGCATTGGAATCAAAATTGAATCATGGAGTCAAGCTTGCTAATCATTGGAAGTTCTCCAAACATTTCAACAAATAGAAGTAGATTGGATTTTTAAATCAACCTTGCTAGGATAGTTTGATCTTCTCCAAAAGCTATATTTTTCATTAGTGAGACATATAGTTTTGAATTATATATTATATACATAATGTTGAAATTAGGCTAATTAATTGTGTTAGGATATTTTGGAAGTATAAACACAATATGCTTGTAATTGGGTCAAAATATTTACTTTAGACATAGACATAAAATTAGAGTTTGGAGTAGCTTAGAGCTACAGCTACCATTCTAGAATCACTTGACCACCTTTGGGTGACCTAAAATTGTTCACAAGTCATTTCATTGTGGGATTTTTTTTTTTTGTAATTTGATTTAAAAATTCATATATATATATATATATATATATATATATATATTGTTTATTGTATAATATGTGTTGTGTTTTGTTTTGAAATTAAAATTACTTTGGGTGATTTTAAATGTGTTTAAGGTTTTTGAAATTATTAAAAAAAAAATTACTTACCTGAAGCAATTACTCCATTCAACGCAAGCAATTGCATACAATTGCATGTACGCGCATTCGCTGAAGCGCATGTGCGCGACAATTCACGTATTCTCTGATTTTATCCCGATGTGATTTTTCAGATTCCATTTTATCCCGATGTGATTTTTCCCTAAACACTCATAATGGAATATAGTATTTCATTAATTATTTAAAATTACACTCATGCTTGATATCCACGGGTTAGACCCACTTCCGCTCTGCGGGGCACCGATCCGACCCTAGGGCTTCCACAACTGCCCCAACAAAATGGTATCAGTAGCAAGGTTTAACCACACAACACATGTTTTTGAATCTATGCCATATTAATTTTAATTTAATTATGCATAAGTCATATTGGATATGTATTGCATGTTGTAAATTAAAATTTTGACCTAATTAAATTAATGACTTGATTGTCATAAATCTCTCGTGATTAGGTGCTTACTTTATTTAAGTAATAGTATTAGTAATGTTGGAGCATTATTGGATGGTCCGTCTTGTCAATACGGAGATGAATAAGTTCTTACTACTTATATACAAGACCGTCATTATTGTGAGGGTATAAATGCTCGGAACTTAGGTCGCTCTGGTAAAACATTAGATGTAGCGTGATGAGCTAACACAGTCACCCAATACCATCATTATTGTGAGGGTGTACATACGAAGCTCATTAGTGCACTTTGACAAGTATATACATGGAATACATCTTAATCCAATACTGTCATTATTGTGAGGATAAGAAATGGTTCAGGACCAAACTATGAGTCACATGAATGTGATTGACCTTGGAGGTCTACCTAATGAGTTTATAAAGTCCAATACCGTCATTATTGTGAGGCTAGAGTAAATGTCATGGGATCCACTTCCCGCTATGAAATTTTGATAAATTTCTATTTTTCTGTTAAAAGAGATTACAAAATTATGTAAAGTAATAGGAGGGCAATAATAGATTTAAAATTCCATGATCAATTAGTATTATTATTTTTTAAATGAAAAATGTTATGCTACTATTTAAAATGTTGTCTTCAAGATGGCCGACATTAATCCATTGATGAGACTTTTGGATACTAATGAGCTAAAAGAAGCCGAGAACTATTTCAAATGGGAAATGAACGTACGCCTTGTCTTGGAGTTTGAAAAGTTGACTTATATCATTGTCAATTAACTGCTTGTTGAAATCGATCCTGACTCCACTCCAGAAGAGCGAGAAACTTTTAACAGATGGAATGATGATAACCTGAAGGTGAAATCCTACATCTTGGGATCGATGGTTCCTAATTTGCTGAGATAGTACATTGAAATACCGGATGCTTGGAGCATCATGCGAACACTCAAGGAGTTGTTCGAGGTAAATCAAGAGATCTAACTTTATCGAAGTTCTAAGGAATTGTTTCGTGCTGAACTCAAAGATGGAGGAGGTGTCAGCATTAATGTTTTGAACATGATCGACCAGATTCAATACCTGGAATGACAGGGTATTGTGATTGATGAACGACTGGGCCGTAATTTGATTATATCTTCTTTGTTTGGTTCTTATGTTGGCTTTGTATTAAACTTCCATATGATTTCGATGCAAGCTAGCTACAAAAAACTTCATAACATGTTATGCACGGCAGAGCATGACTTGAAGAAAGGCAACTCCACATTGTACCTCCGTGGTGGAGCTGGTTCTTCGAAGACTTCTGGGAAGTCAAAGAAAATAAAGATGAGGAAGAAGAAGATTGCAAAGAAGAACTCCAAGAAGCGCAAAGGCGTAAAACCGTAAATAGCTCGTGATCAATGTCTACATTGCAAGAAGTATGGACACTGGAAGAAGGATTATCCACAGCTGATAGGAAAAACAAGACCATCATGTACGCTTTGTATTTTTCCAATTATTGACATCTCATTAGCCTTAGATGCAAATAGTGGATGGGTGTTAGACACTGGCAGTCCTACTCATATTTGCAACTCCCTGCAAGTAATGAGGGTAAAAAGAAGGCTGAATAAATAAGAGATCCAGCTTAGAGTTGGCAATGATGAGACATTGGATGTTAAAGTCATAGGAACAGTTGTTTTAGATCTGTCCAATTGATGTAAATTAGATTTGCATGACTGTTTTTATGTTCCCTCACTTATCAGATAAATAATATCACTGCCAATATTAGATAAAGAGGGATATAAAATAAATATTAAGAATGGAACTTTATATTTGTATGATAAAGAAAATTTATTGAAATGTGAATGTTCTTTATCAAACGGTCACTATGTTTTGAAACATATAGAGATGTCTTTAATATAGAGGAAAATACAAGTAGGATATCTGAATTAAAGAATACTGAATTATAGCATATAAGATTGGGCCACATAGGTGCTAGACGACTATCCAAATTGGTAAATGATGGTTTGATTGAAAATCTTACCTTAGATCTTTATCTGATTTTTGAGTCATGTATCCAATGAAAGATGACAAAGGCCTCATTTCTAGGTGTTGGACACCGTGCTGGAAATTTATTGGAACTAATACACAACGATGTGTGTGGTCCATTAAATCATGTCGCTCATGATAGTTCAACATACTTCGTGACTTTCACGGATGATAAGTCTAGATATGAATATGTCTATCTGATGAAACATAAGTTGGAAATATTTGACAAGTTCAAAATATTTCGAAACGAAGTAGAAAAACAAACCAGTAAATTCATCAAGTGTCTTAGATCAGATCGAGGCGGTGAATACATGAGTGAAGAATTCAGAAATTATTTAAGAGAGAATAGAATTCTTGCCCAATATAGCCCACTAGGAACACCTCAACACAATGATGTGTCTGAGCGTAGAAATCATACTTTATTGGATATGGTGAGAACAATGATGAGCTATACATATCTTCCTTATTACCTCTGGGGTTACGCTTTACTTACTGATGCCCACATACTTAATAGAGTTCCATCAAAAGCTATTTCTATGACTTCCTATCAGATATGGTTCGGTAGAAATCCAAGTCTTAGGCATTTAAAGATTTGGGTTGTCCTGCATACGTTAGAATCGCGCAGCGGGATAAACTAGCACCCATAGAGTATAAATATAGGTTCGTTGGATATCCTGAAAGTTATTCGAAGCAACGAAATGTATTTATTGTTTGCTTTGCCACTTTTCTTGAAAAATAATTTTTGAGAAATAGTGGGAGTTGTAGAAATATTGAACTCGATGAGTTTGATCCCAACAGTAAGGAACCTGAGATGGAACTAGAGATCCAATTAGGTGAATGATCTACAACATAGGTTCTACGTAAGTCGAATAGAATATCAAGGCATCCTGAAAGACTGTTTTTAACATCTGATATGAGCCTTGATGTTCTCCTCTTGGAGGAAACAGTTCTGACTACGTAAAAAAAGTGATATTGGGTATCGATTCGGGAAAATTGCAGGAAACCATGAAATCCAAAATGGATTCAATGCATGACAATCAAGTCTGGGACTTAATTGAACTTCTTGAATGAGTTAAACCTATTGTTATAAATGGGTTTACAAAAGGAAGCGACGGCCCGATGGAAATGTGGAAATCTTTAAAGCCAGACTGGTAGCGAAAGGTTACACTCAACATCATGGGATTGACTATGAGGAAACTTTTCCACCAGTAGTCATGCTAAAATCTATTAGGATTCTTTTAGCCATTGTTGCATATCACGACTATGAGATATGGAAGATGGATGTGAAAACCACTTTCCTAAATGGATTCTTTGAGGAGTATATCTATATGGAACAACCATAGGGTTTTGTATCCAGTGAGATTTCAAACTTGGTTTGTAAACTCCAAAAGTCTATTTATGAACTTAAACAGGCATCCCGAAGCTGGAATCATCATTTTGATGAGATAATTAGATTATATGGATTCATCAAGAACGAGGAAGAACCATGTGTTTATAAGAAAGTGAGTGAGAGCATGATAGTTTTCCTAGTCTTGTATGTAGATGACATCTTTATCATAGGAAATGATATAGGATTGATGCAAAGTGTGAAAGCCTACCTTTACAAGAACTTCTCCATGAAAATATGGGTGAAACTTCATATATACTATGTATGAGGCTTTAACGGGATATGGTTAGGAAGCTTATAGGATTGCCACAATCGACGTACAAAGAAAATATGTTAGAAATGTACGGTTTTACCAACTGCAAGGCAGCAAATATACCTTTCCGATACGACATATATCTTTCGAAGAAAATGACACCTCAGACTGAGGAAGAAAGAGTTAGAATTTCTAACTTGCCATATGCTTCTTGTATTGGAAGCATAATGTATTATATGTTATGTACTATACCTGACATCAGTTTCGGCGTCAATATGACCAGCCGATATCAATCTGATCCTGGTAATGATCATTGGACAACCGTGAAATATATCATGGAATATCTTAAGGGTATTAGGGATAAGTTTATGATATATGAAGAAGATGAGCTACAAGTTAGGGGTTATACAGACTCCGACTTCCAGGGAGATCCAGATGATAGAAAATCTACATCAGGATACATATTTACCCTTAATGGTGGTGCGGTTAGTTGGTGATGTTCAAAACAAGGCTCAACGGCTGATTCCACCACTTAGGCAGAATTTATAGCAGCTTCAGAAGCAGCTAAAGAAGTTGTTTGGATTAGAAATTTTATCACAGAACGTGGGGTTGTGCCTAGTATTGCGGATTCGATCTCATTGTACTGTGATAATAACGGAGCCATTGTCCATGCTAATGAGCCGAGGGCGCATTCTAAGTCTAAGCACGTGGAAAGGAAATGCTGCGTAATTAGAGAGATAATTGAACGAAAAGACATAGTGGTCTTGAAGGTTAAAGGACTATACAACATAGCAGACCCGCTTACAAAGGCCTTACCTCATAAGTTATTCGATAAACATATGGAGGATATGAGACTGCGGTACCATCCAGATTGGCACTAAGCAAGTGGGAATTTGTTGGAGTTGGTGCTTGGAGCACCAATCGGAATGATGTATTGTACATTTTATTATTTATTAATAAAATAATTACTTCTTCATTTCATACTTTATTAATGGTATTGTCATTATACGTATTAGATTAATGTATATATATGCTAAGAATGTCATCGACCTTAGAATAGTCTTGTAGTAATACTGGACACTAGGTGGTCCGACATTGGGATAAATATTACTATTGTAAATTAATCTTAAAGTATATAAATATTCTTAGTCATTGGTTTTGGAATACGATCGAATTATTATAACCTATAAGACTAGCACATGTCGTATATTGGAAATTGAGTTCCAATGGTTTAACTCGATATACCATGAGTTTTGGAAACTTTTAGAAGTACACACCACCGTCAATAGGAATCTCCTCGAGTCGAGTAGCATATGTAATGCTTTGACTATATGATAATATTGATTTTGTGTGAGATCATCCACACTTTGATGCCATGTATGTCAGAAACCTTTCATAGCTAGGCTTCTAGATGTTCATTGAGTGTGGACTGATGCACTCAGTAATCAAGTGCGAAGTAAGAAAGGATATGTCAGCCAGTATGTGTACCATAAGAGATTTAGGTATCCATGTGAGTAAAGTCACGATTTTTAAATCTTTGGTCAAAGTCGATCATCTGAGATGTGCACCTCAAAAACCTGACGGTGTATTCTATGTCTCCTAAGCACAACTAGGATAGCCTACGACGGAGGGATTTTTAAACATATGTGATGACCTCGACTTGTATAGTTCAAAAAGGTCGTTCTTGTTCTTCGAGAATTCAGAGGTGGCCGAATTTCATACATATTAGCCAGGCTTATATGACGAACGTGTCTGACCTTAGAGAGTCCCAATATGAAGTGTACTTGTTCAGCACTTGGGTAGCCGATTAATTTTGATAAAAAGATAATATTCGATATTATTATTATCAACTAAGATAATCAAGTGTTATTAGATAACATTGATTATTTACTTTGACCTAATTGGATTAATTGGATTAATTCAATAATTACATAAGGTTTAATTGTAAAATCATAATTATCTCTACAATTTGAGGATAATATGGTAATTATAAGTATGTAATAATATGTGCTTTTGGCTTGATTTAATTGGATTAAATCAAAGTGGCAAACATTTATCTAATCAATTTCTTAATCTTTGTCTTGATTTAATTGGATTAAATCAAAGTGGTAGACAATGGAGATTAGTCACACCTAATTATATATATTTGGACAAATTGGATTAAGCCCATATAAAAGTTGATTACAACTTTTATTAATTAAAATTTTTCTAAGTTTTACTATAAATAGCAAACTTTAGGAAGTTTTTAATTAAGCAAATGCAAAATACAAGCAAGTATTAGAGAAATTAGCCTAAGTTAGAGAAGTTTTTAGAGAAGATTTGTAAAGTCTCTACAATATTTCATCTAGATGAAATCAAGATTGGATCTTGGGGTGAATCTTGCTAGCATTGGAATCAAAATATTTATGTTAGACATAGACATAAAATTAGAATTTGGAACTCAAGATAATATCTTAGAGCTAAGGCTACCATTCTAGAATCACTTTACCATTTTTGGGTGACCTAGAATTGTTCACGAGTCATTTCATTGTGGGATTCTATTTTGGTTTATAATTTGATTTAAAAATTCATATATATATATATATATATATTTATGTGTGTGTGTGTGTGTTTGTTGTATAATATGTGTTGTATTTTGTTTTGAAATTAAAATAACTTTATGTGATTTTAAATGTGTTAAAGGTTTTTGAAATTATTTAAAAAAAAATTACTTACCTGAAACAATTGCAATATTCAGCGCATGCATGCGTTGAATGAGCAATTGCATGCAATTTCATGTACGCGCATGTGCGCGATAATTCGCGTATTCTCCAATTTTATCTCGATGTGGTTTTTTGGATTCTATTTTATCCCCGTTTTCCCCTAAACACTCGTAATGGAATATAGTATTTCATTAAATTATTTAAAATTACAACCATGTTTGATATGCATGGGTTAGACCCACTTCCGCTGCGCGGGACACCGATCTAACCCTATGGGCTCCACAACTGCCCCAACACAGGAAACTTAGAAAATAATTTATATGTGTTAAGACCATTTACGCATAGGTCATTACTCAACACTAAAATGTTTAAGGTTGAGAAACCTAAAATAAAATGGCAAAAGATTTCTCACGATGACACATATCTGTGGCATTTTAGACTTGGTCATATCAGCCTTGACCAGATAGATAGGTTGATAAAGAACGGAGCCTTAAACCAGTTAAAGCTCGGAACTTTACCAGTCTGTGAATCCTGTTTAGAATGAAAAATGACCAAGAGACCTTTCACTGGAAAAGGTATAAGAGTCAGTCAACCACATGAGCTAATACATTCGGATGTTTACGGACCGATGAATGTAAGAGCCTGAAGTGGTTATGAATACTTCGTCACATTTATTGATGATTATTCAAGATATGGGTATGTTTACCTAATGAAACACAAGTCATATACTTTTGAAAAGTTTAAAGTGTATCGTGCTGAGGTTGAGAACCAGTTAGGTAAGACAATCAAAACTCTACGATCGGATCGTGGAGGAGAATACATTGACAGAGATTTCAATGAATTCTTAGTTGAGCATGAGATAGTATCCCAGGTCACACCACCTAGAACACCATAATAAAATAGTGATGCAGAGAGTAGAAATCGGACCCTACTAGACATGATAAGATCTATGTTTAGGTATAGCTCACTACCTATTTCGTTCTGGGGGTATGCTTTACAAACTGCTATGTATATATCTTTAATGTAGTTCCATCTAAGTCTGTTCCTAAGACTGTCTTATAGCTGTGGAGTGGTCATAAAATTAGTTTACGACATTTTCGCATGTGGGGATGTCCAGCACATGTGCTAAAGAATAAGTCAACTAAGTTGGAGCCACGTTCACAGGTGTGCCTATTTGTAGGCTATACTAAGGAAACTATTGTGGATTTTTTTATAGCCCTGAAGATAACAAAGTGTTTGTATCAACAAATGCCACGTTTCTAGAGGAATACTATATGAGAGAGTTCTAACATCGTAGTAAGGTGTTACTCGAGGAGTTACTTGTCGGTTCAACCAGCGCCCCATTGTCAACAACAGTTGACAAACATATAGCACCTTTGACATCTAAGCTTCAGATGCAAGTTTGTGAGAATGATCTGCCACCTAGACGTATTGGGAGGGTTTTACGACAACCTGATTGTTATCTAGGAGTTGGAGAGGCATAAGTTGTCGCTTCCAGCAATGGTGTAGGTGATCCATTGGCCTATCGTAGTGCAATGGATGATTCTAACAAAGAGGAATGGCTCAAAGCCATGAACCACGAGATGGAGTCTATGTACTCCAACTCAGTCTGGGAACTTGTAAAACAACCTGATGGAGGTAAAATCCATAGGTGGCAAGTGGATCTACAAGAGAAAAATGAGAGCAGATGGGAATGTACAGACCTTCAAGGCTAGGCTAGTGGCCAAGGGTTATACCCAGAAAGAGAGTTAACTATGAGGAAACTTTTTCGCCAGTAGCCATGTTCAAATCCATCTTCACTCTTCTGTCCATTGCCACATATTATGACTATGAGATTTGACAAATTGACGTCAAGACTGCATTCTTGAATGGCAATCTTAATGAGTGTATCTATATGGTACAACCAGAGGGGTTCATAACCCAAGGTCAAAAGCAAAAGGTTTGC
Source organism: Zanthoxylum bungeanum (assembly GCA_019454045.1). Taxonomy (NCBI): domain Eukaryota; kingdom Viridiplantae; phylum Streptophyta; class Magnoliopsida; order Sapindales; family Rutaceae; genus Zanthoxylum; species Zanthoxylum bungeanum. The sequence goes on along the minus strand of SKCR01037979.1, from coordinate 58,116 downwards.
AAGCTACAAAGGTCCATTTATGGACTCAAGTAAGCATCTTAATCTTGGAACATAAGATTTGATACGACGATCAAGTCTTATGATTTTTAAGCAGAATGTTGATGAGCCTTATGTATACAAGCGCATCATTGACGGGATGGTGTTTTTTTTTATTTTATACGTCGATGATAGTTTACTCATTGGGAATGATGTAAAGATATTATCGGACGTGAAAATCTGGCTAGCTAACCAATTCCAAATGAAATATTTGGGAGAGGCCAATTATTTTCTTGGGAACTAGATACTTCGGGATCACAAGAAAAGACTGTTATTTATGTCTCAGACATCCTACATTGACAGGATACTTGTGCAATTTGGGATGCAGAATTCCAAGAAAGGTAATTTTCCTTATCGACATGGAATTCATTTTTCAAATGAACAGTCTCCTAAGACACCTCAAGGAGTTGAGGAAATGAGACATATCTCATATGCCTTAGCAATTGGTAGTCTCATATATGATATGTTATGTTATGTTATGCACGAGACCGGATATCTGTTTTGCAGTAGGAGTAGTCAGTAGGTTTCAGTCTAACCCAGGATTGGATCAATGGGTGGCTGTGAAACAAGTTCTCAAGTATCTTAAGAGAACAAGAAATTATATGCTTATATATTCCGGTGAAAATATGATCCTGAGGGGATATATGGACTCTGATTTTCAGACAGATGTCGATTCTAGGAAATCAACATCTGGATCAGTGTTTACCCTAAGTGGTGGGGCTATAGTATGGCGGAGTATAAAGCAATCTTGCATTGCTGACTACACCATAGAGACTGAATATGTAGCAGCTTGCGAATCAGCTAAGGAAGCAGTATGGCTCCGTAAATTCTTGGGAGATCTGGAAGTCGTTCCAGATATGGATAAACTACTTACAATTTATTACGATAATAGTGGTGCAATGGAAAATTCAATGGAACCAAGAAGCCACAAGAGGGGAAAGCATATAGAGAGGAAATATCATCTCATCAGGGAGATAGTGCAGAGAGGAGATATTTTTCCCACTCATTTTTACCACTCATTTAACTTAATATTTTGTATAGTTTCTTAAGTTTTGTGAATATTTTGATGTGTTTTGTGTTATTTTGTAGATAAATAAAGTTTCAAGACATTCTGGAGGTGATTTGGAGCTAAACAGTGAAAATTGGCAAAAAAAGGCATTTTCGTAATTTTGGCGTGTCGCGACGCCTAACGTGCACCGGAGGCTGCTAACGAGTGCCGGGTCCACAAGTCAGAGTTTGAGAAGTTTGAATTTGCTAACGTGCGTCGTGCCACGTGTCATCATCACAAGCGATCTGTTAACGTGCGCCGACATGCCACGTGTCAAAAATTCAACGAGCCGACTTCAGCTAGCCGCCATGCCACGTGTCAAAAATACAACGAGCCGAAATTTTTCAGCCGCCCTGCCACGTGTCCGGTGAGATGCCAAGCAACCAATAAGGTCGTGCCACGTCATCGCGTAGCAACGCCAAAGCCCTTGGCGTCGCGACGCCCAAGGTCTACCGGGGCCTATAAATTCAGCTTCAAATTTCAGTTTCAAATGTACATTTTCCTTGAAATCCTCTGATGTAAATATGGAGTTTTCTTCTTAGTTTCTTTAATTTCAGTTTTGTAGTTAATTTTAATTAATTCTGAAATAGTAATAGTAATTCTATTTTTTTTAATAGTAATTTTATTTTTACTTTTTACCGTTTTACTATGCGAGGGTAACTTCTCCATGCTAAGGTGAAAAGGTAATTCTTTTACTATTTCTATTTAGATTAATCTCCCTAAAATATAATATATAAACTATTGAAAACCTGACTTAATGAGGATACCGTCATACTGGACGGTTGGTTTAATTTTGTTCCGCCTTATGGCTGGTTTATTTTTAATTTGACTTAATCAGGTTACCACCTATATGGCTGGTTGGCAAAAATATCACAAGTATATATATTGTTTTATGGGAGATATCTAAATAGTAAATAGTAGAAGTTAATTCATTTTTCCTTAGCATTTTATTTATTTTTGTGCATTTACTTTTTATGTCTTTTTCTTACTTGTCCTAATTATGTGTTGTAACTAAAGTTAGTTTTCTAGGGTTGTGATAAAATCTAATATCACCGGTTTATAAGAGGTTATTTTATAATTAAGAGTAGTTTAAAGGTTTACTTATTAAGTCTTAAGCTTAATGCTTCTTGTTGTTTGATCACCAATAAGATTGATATGGTAAATCTAAAATGAACTAGACATAGAGATTTTAGATTTCAACCTTTGACTTAATAGCCCACGATCTTATTTGAGGATAGATAACCCTTTAATAGATTTCCTTACAGGATAGACATATACATGTCGGGCGGGGGTAGCCATAATTGGAACTTAAACTTAATGAATCCAGGTAATTTGGTTGACATAGACATATGATTCAATTGGGTTAAACTGGGTATTTGTGTCTGACCATCGACAAATGCTTTCACATAAATTCGTGTTCCAGGTTAGTAATCTGATTTATTACACAAACATAAAAAATCACTTCATCTTTTAAAAAGATATTAGAATGATTCACAACCCTAGATCTTTGTGTTTTTGTTATTTTCCTTAGTATTTTCTTTTAAGTCTGTTTTTATTTTATTTTGCAAAACCACATTCAACCAATCAAAAGCAATCAATTCTATTCTCCCTATAATTAGATATTTGTAAATAAATAGTATCAACAATTAATAACAATAGTATGAATTAAGTCCTCGTGGGATCGATATTTTTATACTACTTGAACGATACGTGCGCTTGCGTTATACATGTGTGTTTACGCCGGTCAAGTTTTTGGCGCCGTTGCCGGGAACTTATTTTTCTTGAGTTATTAATTTTGAAGCTATCTAATTTACTTGTATCTAATTTTCTTTATTTTTATCTGTAATTTTTATTTCTTCCTTTTGTTTTCAGGTGATTAAAAAATGGAACATTTTGAAAAATTAGGAGCTTTACAAGGAAAAGATACACCCCACATCTGGGAGCAACAGTCCGGTTTTCTGAGGCATGTTGTCCTGCCTAGCAACTATCACTGGATGCCAGAACCAAGCAATTCTACATTTGCTCAACAGAATGAAATAGTGAGATGTGTAATTTGTGATGGTAACCACACGAGCGATCAATGTATTTACCTTTCAAAGTGGCCGAATTATTGGAATCATTCAAGGTACGAAGAATCATCACATTTTCCATCTTATCCACCATCTACCTACGATCTTCATCAAGAACCAGAACCATCAGAGGAAGATCAGTTGATTCACATGCTCAAAGATTTTTTCGAGGAACGGGAAGCTCAATTTGATGCACAAATTCAGAGTCATGCAGCGTCTATACAAAGAATGACAGATCAAGTTAGACAATTAACAGAGAACCTGAATCACATATCTCACAGAGCAAATTCAAATACTACTGAAGAAGCCTTTCAATATCATGAGATTCATCATGACATCATAACAGAGGACGAGGCTGGGCAGTATCAAGAATCAGAGGTATCAGTTCAGGAGCCTGCACCAACAAAGTCTCAATTTGATTTTTATTATTCTGACTCTGACGAGGATGAAGAAACTGAGCTTTTTGTACCAACTGCACCAACAAGGAAGGATGAAACTTTCCATCCTCAGAATGAAGATCTTGGAGCATGCTTTGCAACGATGTTTGAAGAAGATCTTCCTGAACCATCCATTTCACCCAGATCAGAGGATGAAGACCTAAAATCTGACATTTTTTACATCCTCAGGTTGACAATTTTGAAGCATGTATTTCACAAATGACAGATGAAGAGCTGAATACAGAAATTTTCAAATACATCTGTGAAGAAAAGGTGGAACAAGAAACAGAGCAAATGGAGGAGCAACTGTCAGACCAAAATCGTTGTATCGGGGAGTACAAATCAAAGATATCACCCAGAAGCTTGACAAAATGGAACTTCCATTCAAGGTCAAACACCATACAAGACCTCCTGATTTTCTTTCTTTCTTTTCAGGAATCACTGGAGCAACAAAGGTTAAAAAGGTGGCACAAGCACTGAATGAGACAAAATTCTTTTTACCACCTTACTGTTGGAAAAGACCCTTCAAAAGCAACGCACATGGGAATGTCTTTAATAGGACATCCAAAACGACGCTGAAACCTCCTTGAAAAATGGATTTCAGTCACGTCTGGCTGAAGACGAAAAATTTAGCGCTAGCATAGAGGCAACCCATGCAATTTGTTGTAATTTCTGTTTCATATTTTGTGTATACATGTTGTAGAGTTTTTAATTTTGTGTGTTATTTTTGTACGAAAAGCACAAACGGAGCATTTTAAAACAGAAGGAATGGTGTTTGGCAATCATAAAGATGAGAACCAATTCATTAGCAATGGCTGAGTAAAGAATTAATTCTTGAGACACATCCTAATGAATTTATATTAAGCGAGTGGCGTATTGCGTACACAATTCTGTTGCCTTAATTATTGCTTTGTTTTGCTTTTCTGTTATAATTATTTTTATTTTCATAGACAGGATCCAGACTTTCTGACATTTCACGATTCATTTTGTTGTTTAGCTAACAATCTTCCTTTGGAAGATACTAGTGCTATTATTACTCACTCTTTTCAGGTACTATAAATTCAGCCCGTCATTGCATTCTTGAAGGCATCCAGAGTTGAGAAAGAAATACATAAAAAATGGAAGCCACTTCAAGAAGACGAGTTGAGAACATCTGTGTGTTTTGCGGTAGTAGTTTTGGTGCTAAGCCACAATACGTAGAAGCAGCACAGGAATTGGGTCGAGTCTTAGCTGCAAGGAATATGCACTTAATATATGGCGGAGGCAATCTTGGACTAATGGGGATCATTTCAAAGGCCGTACAGGAATGAGGCAGTCATGTTTTCGGAATCATCCCAAAACCCTTGGCAGAGGCAAATCTTATTAGATCATCAAACGGAGAGGAATTGATCGTGCCAGGTATGTCGAAACGATTGGTAGAAATGATTAATCGTGCTGATGCTTTTATCGCTTTGCCAGGTGGCTTGGGTACATTGGAGGAAAGTTTTATAGTACTATCTTGGGCGAACCTGAACATACATCAGAAACCAATTGGGCTGCTCAACGTTGATGAATTTTATGATTTTCTTTGTGTGTTTCTTGATGATGCTCGGAGAAATGGGTTCGTGTCAAAACCTTTAAAAGAACTACTCTTTACTGCCAGAACTGCTCCGGATCTACTTGACAAACTCTTAGCCTATGAACCACAAGTTGACCCTATCCTTTCAAAGATAAATTGGTCCGAGGACGATCGTGGTAAGAGGCATCGTGTTAATCTGGATCTTAACCTTTAATTTCTTGTAGAATTTCAACTAACCAGGTATTATCTTCTAAACTTTTCTTCTACTGTTTAGGGAGTAGGTGATGGTTTGGTGTCTTCCTTCACTCACTACCTTTCTATAAGGAAAAGCTGTGAAGGCACCTAGATAATCATTCACCCGTAGCTCATTGTGATAGACTAATGTGGAGGACTCGTTATTTATTCCTGACACCAAGCGATAAGAGCCTAAGAGGCTTGGGTACTTAAGAGAGCCTCGCTCCACCCTCCATCTGGGGAATCTACAACGGGAAATCTACCTTGTTTTTAGTTTATGTGTTATTTTTATTTTTAGTCCAAAACTTTTCGAAAAATACAAAAAAATATTTTGCGTTCTTTTATTTTGACTAAAAAGGTAAAATTGGTAAGAGATGGCTGAGTAAAGAGTTTTCACTCCTGATACGTATCTCAAACCATTTTTGAAACAAGTTAATTTTTGTTTATTTCATTTTGAATTATTTAATTTGTGAATTCTCCATAAAACTGACTAAAATAGATCTTCATATGCTCAGTTGACATGTATTATCAACATACATAGTAACATACAGACATGAGCTAAAAAAATTGAAAAGTTTGTAATATTCAGTGCTCTAGTTTAATTGGAGGAAGCATCTCAAAAAGTGATGGAATAAAAAAAAATCTGAGATCCGAGTTATTAAGTCTGTAAGGGTGTTTTAACACCTAGTGCCCTAAAACCAACTGGTTTGGGAGTCACTGGCCCAAAGCTCGCTACATGGATCAAAGATGCTGCAAAATATATATATATCTGAAGTCTAAGTAATTAAGTCCGTAGGGGTGTCTTAACACCTGGTGCCCTAAAGCCAACTGGTTTGGGAGCCACCGACCCAACACTCGCTACATAGATGGAAGATATTGTATATAAATAAAAAATAGAGAAAATAAAAAAAATCAGAAAAATCAGACAATTTATTCCATTACTACAAAAAGATGTGAAATCTGATAAAACTTTAGGACAAAAATATTACTCTCTTATCAACTGCACTTATGACTGTTGTTGGCAAAAATGAGTTGATTAATATTTTGTTGGCTGTGTATATGAAGAATGGTAAAAATGATCGGAGAATTTACTTATTCAGTAATTTAGAAAGAAACAAAACATCTAGTAACTTGGAGTAGAAATTTCACCTGATTAGTCTAGGGGTGGGCATCGGATCGGATCGGATCCGATCCGATTTGCAAATCCGAACGAATCCTGTTGGTCCGGTTCGACGAATTTCGGATCGGATCGGATTTTATCCGATCTGATCCGATCGAAATTTTTTTTTTAATATGCAAAACGACGTCGTTATATATAAAAAAAAAAATCGATCGGATCGGATTTTATCCGATCCGATCTGATCCGCTCGATTTTTTTGACTCAAACCCTCCGAATTCGGATCGGATCGGACCAATCCGATCCGAAATAGGATGATTTCGGATCGAATTGGTCTGATTCGATTCGATTCGAATTCGGATCGAACCAATCCGATCCGATCAGATAATTATCGGATCGAATCGGATCGAGTTCGATTTTTTGATTCGATCCGATCGAATCAAACAATCGTGGGCATTTCGGATCGGATCGGATCGAATTCGGATTCGGTCCGATCCGATCTGAATCTGATAATGCCCACCCCTAGATTAGTCACTAACATCTTTATTCTTTTTTTCGCTTTTTTTTTTTTTTTTGCTTTTGTGTGCATTAGTTTCACTACCTTTTCACTTTTGTAAAATGTTTGTGGGTATCATTTATGTAAACCCTCACGAGACTACAACTCGTCCACTAGGGACACCTTGGGGTTTAAAGGCTTGTTGCATATGCTAAATGCAACCGTGATCCCTATGAAAGTGGCTTAAATTTTATTATGTTATTTTATTTTGCTCGAGGACTAGCAAAATGTTAGGTTTGGGGGTGTGATGAGTGATAAATGTATCATTATTTCCCACTCATTTAACTTAATATTTTGTATAGTTTCTTGAGTTTTGTGAATATTTTGATGTGTTTTGTGTTATTTTGTAGATAAATAAAGTTTTAGGACATTCTGGAGGTGATTTGGAGCTAAACAGTGAAAATTGGCAAAAAAGGGCATTTTCGTAATTTTGGCGCGTCGCGACGCCTAACGTGCACCGGAGGCTACTAACGTGTGCCGGGTCTACAAGTCAGAGTTTGAGAAGTTTGACTTTGCTAACGTGCACCGTGCCACGTGTCATCATCACAAGCGATCTGCTAACGTGCGCCGACATGCCACGTGTCAAAAATTCAACGAGCCAACTTCAGCCAGCCGCCATGCCACGTGTCAAAAATACAACGAGCCGAAATTTTTCAGCCGCCCTGCCACGTGTCCGATGAGATGCCAAGCAACCAATAAGGTCGTGCCACGTCATCGCGTAGCGACGCCAAAGCCCTTGGCGTCGCGACGCCCAAGGTCTACCGGGGCCTATAAATTCAGCTTCAAATTTCAGTTTCAAATGTACATTTTCCTTGAAATCCTCTGATGTAAATATGGAGTTTTCTTCTTAGTTTCTTTTAATTTCAGTTTTGTAGTTAATTTTAATTAAGTTCTGAAATAGTAATAGTAATTCTATTTTTTTAATAGTAATTTTATTTTTACTTTTTATCGTTTTACTATGCGAGGGTAACTTCTCCATGCTAAGGTGAAAAGGTAATTCTTTTACTATTGCTATTTAGATTAATCTCCCTAAAATATAATATATAAACTATTTAAAACCTGACTTAATGAGGATACCGCCATACTGGACGGTTGGTTTAATTTTGTTCCGCCTAATGGCTGGTTTATTTTTAATTTGACTTAATCAGGTTACCACCTATATGGCTGGTTGGCAAAAATATCACAAGTATATATATTATTTTATGGGAGATATCTAAATAGTAAATAGTAGAAGTTAATTCCTTTTTCCTTAGCAGTTTATTTATTTTTCTGCATTTACTTTTTATGTCTTTTTCTTACTTGTCCTAATTATGTGTTGTAACTAAAGTTAGTTTTCTAGGGTTGTGATAAAATCTAATATCACCGGTTTATAAGAGGTTATTTTATAATTAAGAGTAGTTTAAAGGTTTACTTATTAAGTCTTAAGCTTAATGATTCTTGTTGTTTGATCACCAATAAGATTGATATGGTAAATCTAAAATGAACTAGACATAGGGATTTTAGGTTTCAACCTTTGACTTAATAGCCCATGATCTTCTTTGAGGATAGATAACCCTTTAATAGATTTCCTTACAGGATAGACATATAAATGTCGGGCGGGGGTAGCCATAATTGGATCTTAAACTTAATGAATCCAGATAATTTGGTTGACATAGACATATGATTCAATTGGGTTAAACTGGGTATTTGTGTCTGACCATCGACAGATGCTTTCACATAAATTCGTGTTCCAGGTTAGTAATCTGATTTATTACACAAACATAAAATAATCACTTCATCTTTTAAAAAGATATTAGAATGATTCACAACCCTAGATCTTTGTGTCTTTTGTTATTTTTCTTAGTATTTTCTTTTAAGTCTGTTTTTATTTTATTTTGCAAAACCACATTCAACCAATCAAAAGCAATCAATTCTATTCTCCCTATAATTAGATATTTGTAAATAAATAGTATCAACAATTAATAATAATAGTATGAATTAAGTCCTCGTGGGATCCATATTTTTATACTACTTGAACGATACGTGCGCTTGCGTTATACGTGTGTGTTTACACCGGTCAAGGGCTTCGGCAACCAAAGCCCAATCAAGGAATTACCCCATAAGCCTAGAAATCAATTTAGGCCCATTAGGCCCAATTAAACTTTAAAGGTCCATTAGTCGCATTTGGGCTTTATGGAAGCGGTTTTGGGCCCAATTGGATCCAACCAATTTTGCCTAAACCCATCTTGGTACAACCAAGCCCAATAAGCCCAATTACAACACTTAATCCCAATTTCACAAAATAGGCCCAAATAATTAAATTACCAAATTCCAAATTCACAATTTAATTACCAAAGTGTATAGCATTATTAATTACCCAAATCAATATTTCCAAAACACCAAATTTGTACAATTAATCATGCTCATTAATATTAAATCATGTCCAACATAATTTAATCAAAAATCAAACCCAATTATATGCTTCTCATGTCTCGGCCAATGAGGGGATTTCATATCCAAATCAAATTCAATCCAATTAAATCCAATTCAACATTAAATCCATATTCCCAACATGATTCCAACTCATCCAATCAATCAAAAAATCAAAATCCAAGACATTTAGGGTAAGTTGACATTCGGCCAACACAAGCAATTGGGGAAAAATGTTCCAAACAATTTTTCAACAAATTGATCCAATCAATCTTCAATTAAAACATATTTAAGCATACTAATTCATCCAATTTCATTAAAACATGCTCAAATACAATTTACCCAAATTTTAAGCCCTAATCAATTTCATGCTTTTCAATCGCTCTGATACCATTTTTGGAGATCTCTAAGTCCCGAGGATCGAATATAAAGCAAGAAATACAAGTGCGAATACAACGAGGGAGTTGCGGAATACTCACATCGATCGGTTGAGCGATGCGGTAGGCAACAAAAATTTCCCTTTATACTCACTGCAGTTCACGGCAGTTTCTGTTTTCCCTCTCCAAGATTCGGCCATTGTTGGTCCTTCGTCAAGCTCCAAGCTTCGCGAAATGATTCCAAGCTCATGGGTGGACTTCCCTATCACCTTCGCATGTCTCTCGAAGTGCTAGCTCTCTTGATTTTTGCCACAAAAATCAAACACTTTGCTTCCCTATGGCTCTCGGCATTTAGGCAGAAAACCAGTGAAGAACACAGCCCCTTGGGCGTGTTTGAGAAGAGAGAAAAGAGAGGAGAGATGAGTTTTTTGGTTGGTAAGGATTTGTGTATCTAACACACAATTGATTTTCAAAAAATCAATTAATACTTTTACCAAAAAACAAGCCATAAATGCTTTTCCATCAACTACACACATCACTTCCCATCAATCAGTGAATAGTGACTAGCGTCAATCACTCAAAGTGAAAGACATATATTACTTGATTGACGAATGATGTGACGCTAGATGCGACTAGCGATTTGACACTTGATTTGACTTGCATGCCGCACTCGAATTCGAAATGCGAATGCGCTCGCAAACAATCCCGGGCTCGGGTTCGCTAATTCCAAATTAACGAATTTTCTGTTGCGACGTAATTAAATGATTATGCCTAGCGAAATCACTATTCACGTCGATAACGAATTAATTCTAAATTAACTCGTTCGCCCGAATTAAAATCTAATTTTAATTCCGCGTCGAAATCCAATTTCGTTTAATATATCGAATATATTAATTAATCGATTAATTCCAAATTAATCGTTATCTCTCTTTGATTGATATTTTATCCCAGATAAAATATCTCCGCAATTAATCCCAGATTAATTTTCTCTCTCATCATTAATTAATCCCAGATTAATAAAAGTGTGAGTCATACGTCATCGGTGAATCTTCGGGAAGCGACCCATGAGATCCCCGGATATGTTGGCAGTAAATTCGGTCGTCGGACTATCCGAACCCGTAAGTACCTAATACTACGTTTGTACCGATTTACAAGACAATGTTGGCTTCTAGCAAAGCGCAATGCCTACCCAATTCTCCAGAAATATCCTTACGAGAATTTTAGGATCTATATCAGGCGTAGTGTATGCCCCGTACAAAGCATATATCGGATTACGAGCAACTAGTCTCTTTATTATCGGATAATCATGACCAAGTCATATTATCCCGACGGTTGCAACCTTTTTAGAGAACCAGTTTTGTATCCCTACGCGATCATCAACTCCATATGACTGGAGTGACACTTCCGTCTTGACATCACACCCAACATACTACGATTCTCAATATACCCAGCAGAGGCGTACACAGAACCTGTTAAAGCCCTGGACGACCAAAACCAAAGTATATTGATTGTCACAAGTATTAGCGGTGTAAGTATCAGGTTAAGACCAAATACACCTACCCTGATTTTGGACTTCCATAGACACATAGTCATACTACCAATGGAATTCTGATGGGGTATATCCAGAGCGAAGCTGTTTCCCGTACCATCTATAAAACACAACCTCTTATTACACTTGCATGAGTATCCTAGACCCAAATATATGAGAACTATGTCGTTGTGCCCTCACAATGCGCACAAGTGTAATACTAGTCTTTTATGTATTTATCGATGTCCAATCTCGATAATACTCTGAATAGGGATATTTAATGATTTATCCTTCGTGGACTGATATTGTCTCATATCATTCTCAATCCAGGAACAAATCATAAGGACCTACTATCATTTATACATCTTGGTGATCTAATCACAAATGATAAGAGTGCAATCTCCTTTGTCACATAGTCAATTTGTACAACAACACCATGATCTGTACAAATAGTGACGTTATGGGTCATAATTGTCCAATAGTAAGGAATCGTGAACATGTCGACATGAGATGTGCGCCTCGAAAACTTGACGGTGTAATCTATGTTTCCTAAGCACAACTCGGATAGCCTACGATAGAGGAATTGTTAAACATATGCGATGACTTTGACTTGTATAGTTCAGAAAGGTCGTTTGTGTTCTTCGCGAATTCAGAGGTGGCTGAATTACGTACATATTAGCTAGGCTTATATGACGAACGTGTCTAAACTTAGAGAGTCCCAATATGAAGTGTACTCGTTGAGCACTTGGGTAGCTGATTAATTTTGATAAAAGATAATATTCAATATTATAATTATCAACTAAGATAATCAAGTGTTATTGGATAACATTGATTATTTACTTTGACCTAATTGGATTAATTGGATTAATTCAATAATTATACAAGGGTTTAATTATAAATCATAATTATATCTACCATTTGAGGATATTATGGTAATTGTAAGTATGTAATAATATGTGGTTTTGGCTTGATTTAATTGGATTAAATCAAAGTGTCAAACATTTAACTAATCAATTTCTTAATCATTGTCTTGATTTAATTGGATTAAATCAAAGTGGTAGACAAATGTGATTAGTCACACCTAATTTTACATATTGAATTAAGCCTACCTAATATTTGATTATGACTTTTATTAATTAAAAATTATATAAGTTTTGATATAAATAGAAAGCTTGAGCAATGTTTTAATTAAGCAAAATAAGCTTGATAAGCATGAGTGTAATGTCCCGAATTTTTTAGAATGGTTTTGGAAGTTTTATAAATTTAAGTTTAGAATTTAGAATTGGGTGACATTAGGAAATAAGACTTTATATGTTGGAAAAAGGTTGGAATATTTTTAAGCGAAGTTTTATCGTGTTGGAAAACTCGCGGTTCTACGAATCAGTTACGCGATTTCTGATTTTATCGTCATACGCGTAAAAATTTCTTATTTCAGCTATAAAGATAGCAAATGAACTCTGTATGAGCTGATTCTTAAACCATCAGACTCGTTTTTCCGAGACGAACAACTTTCATGTTGAACACTTTTCGAAATTTATATCAAAAGGGCTTCCAAAATATAAATTTCCGTGAAAGCCCTATGATAGGGGCCTGATTGTAATTTTCAGGAGTCATATTGTAAATTTCAGAAATTTTTCTATAAATACTCATGGTTTTCAGAAATTTCAAAATGGAAAAACTTCCTAAATCCTTCAACTCGCACCTCCATTCCCCAAAAAGTCATTCTTGGTAGCTCTGATCGTGACTGCTGGCGCGACCAGCCAGGGGGCGTCGTCCACCCATCCACCTTGTGGTGGCCGGTGGAAGCCCCCAGGTCACCGGAAACAACTGCGGGAGAGGAAGAAACACAAGCACATGGGTTTGGCGATCCTGGCTTCTTGCTTAGTTTCACAACCTGAGCCACCCGCCAAATCAAAGCTCTCGGAGAGTACTACAAGTTGACGGTGACAAAATTTTCTTTCCGTGTATGATTGCACGCGAAATAAGGAAGAAATATTCAGATGAATAGTGACCAACTGTGAATAGTATCTTTGATCAGAATTCAGTCAATTCACGCGCGTTCGTGGGATCGTTTGAGTCTGTATATGCCCTCGAAATCTCGGTAAGACCTCTCTGTAAAAATTCGTTAATTTCAATTTTCTATTAAATATTCGGATATTTCCAGTAGCTTCGTAGAGTAGCGTAATGATATAAATTAAATTGTTGAGCATTAGTATATTGAATATGTGTATATGGTAGAATTTGAGAGAAATCGGAGCGAATTTGATGGATCCGATAAGTAAGTGAGTTTCCGGTAAAAATCAGGTTTTGCATGCACTTATGCTTTGACGAACGTAATTAAGGATATAGATTAATTATGATGATATGATATTATTTGAGTAATTATAGATAGGTTTGGAGGGCTTAGGATCCTTCTGTAACGTTTTCGAAAACTTTTTCAGAAGATTTTCTGGAAACGCGTAATTTGTATATTTGAGCTACTTGATGTATATAGAACAATGTATAATGATGTATTATGAGTAATCAAACCAAAATCACTGAAAACAGATTTAATTTGGGTTTTCCCGAAAAGTTGTAGAGTTTATGTTATCAGTAAGTTTTCCATGATTAACGACCCTAACCGTCCGTATTTTGTATTACAGATGGGGAAAGAGAAATGATAGCATGGACCCAAGGTAAGTACCTCACTGTGAACTTGTCTTAGGTAGACAAGGTTCGATAGATGATTGTGTGTTTACATATATATATATTATATATATATATATATATATATATGTGTGTGTGTGGTGTGTGTGTGTGTGTGTGTGTGTGTGTGTGTGTGTGTGTGTGTGTGTGTTGTGTGTGTGTGTGTGTGTGTGTGTGTGTGTGTGTGTGTGTGTGTAGATGGCAGACTCGTAAAAATATGTAATAGTAGTTATGGAGTTTTATTGAGCATTGAATGAAAGCTTATAGAGGTACTGTCAATGAGATTCGTAAAGAGCACGTATAGAAATAGATTATCTGAAAGTATGCATAGTGTCGAGTTTCTAGATAGCAAGCTAGTATCAGCATGAAAAGTTTAGTACAAGCTTTACATTTTCATAATTAAGCATATCTTCAAGTAGAACACGTTTTCAGTACTCGAGATGTAAGAATTTTGTAAAGAGTTTTAACGAAGTTTTCCAGACTTCAGTTTAGTTTTGGTCTGAGTGTATATCCAGTTGTGTGAAATTTGTTGATATGTTTGATGACACGTGCGAGCGTTTTTCATACGAATGTGTTTGTTGAAATGAGATACAGGCACTTTTTGTATATATCGAATGAGTGATATGTCACCGACTAGTAATTGACTGTGGTTGACTTTGCTGTTGTGTATATGGATAATAGCATTGCATTGCATCACATCGCATGACTTACATGATCATATGGTTTCTATGATGATGCCTATGTATTTTGCATACCCAGAGGGAGACACAGTGCACAAGGACAGATACAGATCCAGGACCATGGGGACGGCGATACGTAACGTCCCCGGATTCTAGTTACATTGATTGGACCCTTTTTCTCAAACTTATTTTATTTAAATATTTTTTATGTGAGACTTACTTTTAAGGCACATAGGGCGTTAGCCAAATTTTGATTTCAATTATTTTACGAATGATAATGTTTTAGAAAGATTGATTTCAAAGTATGATTTTGTGATTTTGGGAGGCATGGAGGAAAAACTCACCTCAGATGTAACTTGGTACATACATTAGAATTGACGGTTACTGGAATTGACGGATATGACATGTGCACATATAGAGCGAGACTAGGGGGACTGCGATACGTAATGCCTCTAGATCCTAGTTATAGTAGCTTGGGGGACGGCGATACATAACGCCCCAAGACCACCAGATTTTAGGGCTAAGGGGATGGCGATACATAACTCCCATAGACCGTAAATTTAGGAACATGATAGTGGCATGCATTAGGGGAAATCGATACGTAATACCTCAATGACATTGATTGGCACACCTGGCTCAAGTTCAGTGGCTTGGGGGACGGCGATAAGTAACGCCCCAAGACCACTAGTTAGGCGTATGGGGAGACAGCGATACGTAATGCCCCCATACGTCATATTTTCTACAGATACTCAGAGACATGGTTTCTAAAATAATGGTTTATAAACGAGTTTCCAAGAGAAGCAATTTTAAGAGAAACTCAGAGGATTTCAGACAGGTTCTTTGGGGGACGGCGATACGTAACTGATGGTTTTAATCTAGGTCCCAAGATCAAACAAGACATGAAAATCAAGCATGAATACACCAATGAAGATAGCGGAATACTTACATTGGTTGGTTGAGTCGATTTGAAGACGATTGAAGCCAATATGTTCACTGTTTGGGCGCATGAACTGCAGCAGTCCACTGTCCTCCATCTTCTGTTTTGAGCTGCGAAAATGAGCTTCTAGATTCATCGGATGGATCCCGTCTCATAGTCGAACCTCCCTACCACCTTCGCAAGACTTGTAAGTGTGCTAGCACTTGATTTCTCACCATGAAAAATCACTATTGCTTCCCTTAAAGCTCACGTTTTTCTGGTTCAAAACCAGTGAAGAAATGTTTCTGGTTTGCGTGAGAGGAAGAGAGAAAATGTGTCTTCACCCTTGTTTTTGATTTACCAAAAAACGTAAGTGAGAAAGAGAGAAGCAATGATGTATTTCATTAACCAAAAAATGAATTTTTAGATAAAAACTCTTCAAAAACCGTGAAAAGCATTTCCCTCCAAAAATTCATCATCATCACACATAGAGAATAGAGACAATGTATCATCCCATAAAGGTGACTAGATACATCCATCATCTATTCGTGTCAAGTGATGAGAAATCGCGATGTGATTTGTGGATACCACTCGTTTCAAAATACGAATGTGTCCGCAAACACTTTCGGGCTCGGTTTCGTTAATTCCGAATTAACGCATTTCCGTCGCGACGAGAATTAATTAATTTCGCCTAGCGAAATTACTATTCAGATCGCTAACGAATTAATTCTAAATTAATTCGTTTGCCCGAATTAAAATCTAATTTTAATTCCGCGTCGAAATCTAATTTCGTTTATATAGCGAATATATTAATTTACCGATTAATTCCAAATTAATCGTTATCTCTCTTTAGACGATATTTTATCCTAGATAATCACGTGCTAGGGCTGGGGCTGGATAAGTGTCTTCCCAGTCCGAAGCACATATCGGATGTCTGGTAACATAGTCTCTATAATCGGATATACATGACCTGGTCACAATATCCCGATTGGTTGCGCAACACTCAAGAGCACTAGTACCGTATCCTGCGTGACATCAACTCCAATATGACTGAAGTGACACTTCCGTCTTGACATCACACCCATACTCTACGACTCTCTGATAAACCCAGAAGTGGTGTACTCAGAACCTGTTAAAAGTCCCATACCACCAAAACCAAAGTTTATCGATTATCGTAAGTATTAGCGATGCAAGTCTCAGGTTAAGACTATACACACCTACCTTGATTTCGGCCTCCCATAGACACATAGACATAATACCAATGGGATTCCGAGGGGTCTATCCAGAGCGAAGCTATTTCCCGTACCATCGGTGAAACACGACCTCCTATCGCACTTGCATAAGTATCCAACACTTATATATATGAGAACTATGCCGTTGTGCCCTCACAACGCACACAATTGCAATACTAGCCTATTCCGCATTATCGATGTCCAGTCTCGATAATACTACGGCTAGGGATATTTAATGATTAATCCTTCGTGGACTGATACTGTCTCATATCATCTCTATCCAGGAACTAATCATATGGACCTCTCTTCATTTATATATATATGGTGATCTAATCACAAATGATGAGAGTGCAATTTCCTTGTCACATAGTTAATTTGCTACAACAACACAATGATCTGTGCAAATAGTGACGCTATGGGTCATTTTGTCCAACAATCTCCCACTTGGCACATGGCGAGTCACTCAAGTGTCCTACACCTGAACTATGTACGGTTCGCTAAAATTGCTGAGGAAAGGTTTTCGTCAGCGGATTTGTCTGATTATCGTTTGACGCGATTTACACGATCATCACATCGCCACGATGTATGATCCGAACGAATCAGATGATACAGAAGTATATATCTGGATCGTCGATGAGACCTTTAATTCCTTAGCTTGTGCTGACGCCTAGCTCAGCTGCTAAAAGAACTATATCTAATCTAATTAGATTTATTTCAATCCAAAAGACTTCTATTGCTGCCTCAGCTGCAGCAATAATCCGCGTTTGTTGTTTATTCGGCAACAGTTATCTTGCTTGGAAGATTTCCAGCTCACTGTCCCGTTATTCAAACTTTATAGTACCGTAGTATTTAATCGTTGGAAACTTGCTGCAGTGATCCCAGTCACTTCAAGTTCTCTTTCTCCATAGTAAAAGATAGCATCTTTAGTTCTCAGAGATACTAACATATGTTCTTAACTTCAATCCAGTGACTATCACTTAGATTGACCCGATTGTGACTCCATATGCTCGAAGCGTATGAGACACCAATACAAGTACATTTTAAATGTACAATTTCCCAGAGAGTGTTAACAACACCAAATCTATCCCAGTAGATCTTTATTCCTTGAATAAAGGTTGTTACTCCCCAGAATTCTACGGAGAATTTCTATTGAAAGAATATCTATGAAAACCAAGTTTTCACCAATTGTTTTATGGGAATTTCACTGTCAGTGCCCTCCCACTAACCTCCATATATACACAAGAATTATTTTGTTTTGAGTCAACTCATAAACCATTATGATTATGTCAAAACGTCAGTTCCAAGAACCTTATGCTTGCTTCAATCCAAACATAGATCGAATAACCCGCAAACCTTGTTTGTCGGTTATACAAAATCGTCAGAATGTTGTAAACATCCTCCAAAAGGTTTCCTTTTCAGGAAAACGATTTTGATCTGTAACTGACACATTTCATAAATGAAATATGCAGTTATCAACAAGCATCTTCAAAATGGATTTACCATGGCAACAGGTAAAAGGTTGAACCGTTATTAACACAATGTTGATAACGATACCTTTTTCGTTAAAAGCCTAGCTTTGTACGTTGGATGTTGCCATCCATGTATGTCTTCCTTGAAGACGTTAATGTATCAATAGGCACAATGCATTGTGGTACAACTAGTATCCAAAATAGTTGTTATACATGGAATCCATTTCGGACTCATGGCACTTTGCCATAACAGGGAGCCGATACCTCGTATCACTTCCTCAAAACGTAGTCGGTGGATATACCTTCACAAGATTGACATCTTTATGAGGTTAGATCAGAAACCCATACCCTAGGTTGTTTTCTGACTCTATCCGATCTACGAAGTTCTTGTGTATTTGAAGATTAATGGTATAGATTCATCTTTGATGAACTGTTTGTGTTCCATTAAGGACTTCGTGCCTAGAACAGTATTACTCCAATTTTCATCGAGTATCACTATCCTCCCACTGACCACTGCATATCGGTATTCCTCTCAGGAAAACCGCATGGTGAGCAACAATCATATTGTTCTCATGTGAGATTTATAAGTACTATACTTAAGGTTTCCCTTAGGATAACCTATATAGGCACTTATCCAATTTGGGTCTTTTAGTTTGGTATCATCCAAACGTTATGCCTGGCATACCCAAATTATCAGGAATAAGAAACCTTATTTCTTCCCTGTTCATATCCTATATGACATCTGTCAACAGATTTATATGGAACCTTATTCTAAATAAGTTTTGCATTGTTAATACATATCCTATTGAAGGAAACAGTAGCTCAGAGCGACTCGTGTGATAAACCTTATCTTGTCCAACAAAATTCAGTTTTTAGTTCGGAAACACCGTCAAACCGACGTGTCACGAGAGGAGTCCTCATATGAAAGAATATTGTACTCTTTCATTTATGTATGAAACTTAATGCTTAATTATTTTCATTACGGTCTTACCGCGATGGTATAATAATACTAGCCGATCTGTTTATCTACTTCGTGTCGAAACTCTAAAAGTTTCCGAATTGTGTTCTTCAAATGAAACACATAACCATAACGTGATGCCACATCCGTTAAGGTCACGAAATATCATGTTCACATCTAGCCTAGCTAGATATGAGCCCACTTATTTCACCATGAATAGGGCTAACAGATCGGTGGCCCTTACTATTACCAAGTAAATAGTATTTTAGGTACTTTACCTAATAAACTAGATTTGCAGACCTTATTTGAATAGTCAAATCAGTCCTAGTACCCACTCTTCAAAAGTGTGGATATACGAGTCTCGTTTAATTGTGTCCTAGACAACAATGCCATAAATAAGTCTCTATTGATCAAATCAATTTGAGCTATTTATTTGTCATTTATATGTTTGAGATTTTATTATATTCAAAATATAAATTCTGTTATTTACATCTAATGTATTTATCTCAGTATCATCTTTATATAATAAAACACTTTAGTGTTCTACAATATAAAGGTTTATCCGCAACGGATTAAACACTGATATAGAGATAATGTCTCCAGTCAAACTAGTTACATTATAACAGTTCCTAATTTAAGTACATACCCAAAGGGTAGTTCCTAAACTTAGGTATCTACGGTCGAAACAGCGACTTTCGTCCTGTTTCCGATTTGCAGAGAAATCTCGGCTTGAAGTCAGTATCCAGCTCATAGCGGATTCTGAACATCAATACATATATTTTATGTACCACACTAAGTATTTAAAATCTAATTTCAATACCAGTAGTGAACATAACTTTGACAAATATTTTTAAAGTTAGAACCTCGCCCTTTCTTTAATTCCTTCGTGTCTTCCATATCCAAATGGTAGTCACTTTGGGATATGTCAATTATCTTTTCAATATTTCACAAACTTTTGGCCAAGCCTTGGGTTTCGAAATATCGAAATGATGTGCACATTGTGCAACACGCCAAGCCCCATTGCAAACTTTGACTTCTCTCCACTAGAATAGTCAAATCAATTCTCTAAGAATTATTAATTGCATTTTAATACTTTTAAATCTAAAATAGATTTATGATAAGTATATTAATTAAGCACTAAAGTCATCATCACATAAATCTTCCAAAGATTTTATGTTCAACTTATTTGCTTAATTATGGGTCTAGTCATAATAAGTTATTTTATCAAATAAATTAACCTATTATTTATTCCAATATGAAAATTAAATCATTTAAAACATTTAACCCAATGATTATATATTTTAAATATTCAACCTTTCAATTCTTTCTTGATTTCAATAGTCCAACTATTTATCAATTTAATAAGGTTCTATTTATTATAATGATTACAATAATCCAATTATTTAATCAACTATAATTTTATATTGATTACTATAATCCAATTATAAAATCAACTATCATTTAATTCAATTATATTGATTACTATAATCCAATTATAAAATCAACTATAATTTTGAATGAGTTTGTATATAGTCCAACTATATGATTAAAAAACTATTTATTATAATGATTACAATAATCCAATTATTAATCAACTATAATTTAATTCAATTATATTGATTACTATAATCCAATTATAAAATCAATATATATTGAATGAGTTGTATATAGTCCAACTATATATATTTTAAAACAACATAAAATATTAGTCCACTAATACTTTTGATTAATATGACGAGTAAAATATAGATGAGCGTGTTTAGCGAGTAATTGAACGATTGTTGCAAATTCAATACTTACCTCCCACTATTTTTTGTCGAGCCTCTAACCCTCTGTGGAGTACTCGGAAACCGTGTCCTAGTGGGCTAGGATCCTGTTAAATAACATACAACCTTGACTTTGGCCAACAAGCTGTATGCTATTTAACCAGGTAGATCTCACAGACCAATTGGATCCAATCCAATTCCCAGATCCGGTTAGGTGGACATCCAAGTCCTAAACATATTACATATGCCAATGTATCTAATACATTTTCCTAACCTTATCCTCCGAATCATCTAGCCTTGGCTTTGGCACAACAAACCTAATGATTCCAGTTAAGCGGGACCATTGACAAGGAAGTTTCGTAATCAATGTCGTTGGACAAGAAGTGATCTTGACTTTGGCCAACAAATCACAACTTGGACAAGACACCGATGTGGAACAAAACCCTCATGATTCAAAATACATTCCATAATTGACAAGGTCTTGACTTTGGCCAACAAACCAATGCCAATCGGATCTTGAACAAGAATCATTCAATGGAAGGATAATCGCTTATATAGAACGAGGGTTTTCGCGTGCAAATTGGCTACCAATTTAATTATTTGTTAAGGTCTCATCATCATACACCCTTAAACATGCATTCTAAATATAATAAAGCGAGTATGAAAATAAATAATAATGATATGCGGATGGATACTTTACACATTGATCCTAGATCAAATCTCTCCCTTTCTCACTCAAGCTAGCACTAGTATTACTTCTACCCGTTACACTACACTTCTAAAGAAACCTCATATACTTAGAGGGGAATAGGTGAGAAGAGAATACAAAGAGAAAAGAGGTGATAAGGCTGGACACGCAGGTCCAATTTAATAAATCGAATTTATTACAACAATTTCAAAAATTGCCCACCCGACTAATATCCATCCGATATACATTATTCATTCAACACAACCACATATCACACACATAAGCATGCTATCAATCAATCTAATCAAATTAATTAATCTGATAATTAAGTGATCATCCAATGTTCAAACAACGATTTGATTTTGATCGAGTCAAACTCGTTTTTGCGAATAAGTACTTAAAGTACGAATTCATGAATTAAATTAAACTACATCATTAAATCAAATTTAATATGTATTTAATACTAATTTCACTATTCAATTCCAAATTAAATATTACACTTTTATTTAATAAACCTTTTACGATTTAAATTCCAAATTTAATCGTAACGCGTCTCAAAGACCGATTAACGTCCAACGTCAATTCAATTAAAGCCAATGGACTTTTAATTGATTTCAAGGCTTGGACTTTTGGTCAACTGGGTCAAACCGATAACCAAAGTCCAATCCGGGATTTACCCCATAAGCCCATAAATCAATCTTGGCCCATTAGGCCCAATTGAACTTAAAAGGTCATTAGTTGCATTTGGGCTTTATGGTTAAGTTTTGGGCCCAATTGGATCCATCCATTTGGCCTAAATCCAACTTGATAAAATCAAGCCCAATAGGCCCAAATACAACATTAAAGTCCAATTTCCAAAATTAGGCCCAATTAATTAAATATACAAATCCAATTTCATACAATTAAACTAAAGTGTATTACATGATTAATAAACTAAATCAATATTTCTAAAACACTAAATTAGTCCAATTAATCATACTCAATTCATTATTACATGTCCAACATACAAATTGAAAATCAAACCCATTTACATGCTACAAAGCTCTCGGCCAAGGAGGATTTTGTGTCCGATTTGGTTTCAATCCAACCGAACCCACAATCGACATTAAATCACCATCCAATTTGATTACATATACATCCAATGTTATAAAATCAAAAAATACCAAGACATTAAAGGGCATACAACAATTCGGCCAACATGAGAATTTTGGGGATTTATGTTCAATTCAAAGTACAATCCAATGACCATAAATTAACATCATCCTACATGATTCTAACTCATCAAATGAACCAAACCCAAAAATTCCAAGAATCCAAAATCATCCATCCACATTCGGCCAAGTGAAGCAAATTGGGGATATTTGTTCAATTCAAAATCAAATTCAATCAATTAACTTCAAATTAACATCACCCAACATCATTAAAACTCATCCAATGAACCAAAATGAAAAAAATTCCAAATTTCCAAACATGCTTCAACATTCGGCCAAGGTAAGTATTTGGGGATTTTTATCCAATTCAAATTAAATCCAATTCAATCTCAAATCAACATCATCCTACATCATTATAACTCATCCAATGAAATTAAAATGAAAAAAATCCAAGATTAACAAAATACATACACATTCGGCCAACACTTCAAATTTGGGCAAAATTGATCCAATCACATTTTGTTGAAATTGATCAAATCAATCTTCAATATATCATATATTAAGCATGCTTAAACATCCAATTTTATAAAATCATGCTCAAATCCAAAATACCCAATTTTAAGCCCTACATTTTTCATGCTTGAACCTATAGCTCTTGATGCCATTGATGGTTTTAATCTAGGTCCCAAGATCAAACAAGACATGAAAATCAAGCATGAATACACCAATGAAGATAGAGGAATACTTACATTGGTTGGTTGAGTCGATTTGAAGACGATTGAAGCCAATATGTTCACTGTTTGGGCGCATGAACTGCAGCAGTCCACTGCTCCATCTTCTGTTTTGAGCTGCGAAAATGAGCTTCTAGATTCGTCGGATGGATTCCCGTCTCATAGTCGAACCTCCCTACCACCTTCGCAAGACTTGTAAGTGTGCTAGCACTTGATTTCTCACCCATGAAAAATCACTCTTGCTTCCCTTAAAGCTCACATTTTCTGTTCAAAACCAGTGAAGAAATGTTTCTGGTTTGCGTGAGAGGAAGAGAGAAAATGTGTCTTCACCCTTGTTTTGTTTTACCAAAAAACGTAAGTGAGATAGAGAGAGAAGTAATGATGTATTTCATTAACCAAAAAATGAATTTTTAGATAAAAACTCTTCAAAAACCGTGAAAAGCATTTCCCTCCAAAAATTCATCATCATCACACATAGAGAATAGAGACAATGTATCATCCATAAAGGTGACTAGATACATCCATCATCTATTCGTGTCAAGTGGAGAAATCGCCAATGTGATTTGCGGATACCACTCGTTTCAAAATACGAATGTGTCCGCAAACAATTTCGGGCTCGGTTTGTTAATTCCGAATTAACGCATTTTCGTCGCGACGAGAATAATTAATTTCGCCTAGCGAAATACTATTCAGATCGCTAACGAATAATTCTAAATTAATTCGTTTGCCCGAATAAAATCTAATTTTAATTCCGCGTCGAAATCTAATTTCGTTTAATTATCGAATATATTAATTTACCGATTAATTCCAAATTAATCGTTATCTCTCTTTAGACGATATTTTATCCTAGATAAAATATCTCCGTAATAATCCTAGATTAATTTTCTCTCTCTTCTATATAATCCCAGATTATTCAAGAGTGCGAGTTGTGCGTCGTCATCGGTGGATTATCGGGAAGCGACCCATGAGATCCCCGGATTAGTTTGTAGTAAATGCGGTCGCCGGAGTATCCGAATCACGTACGTACCAAGTAACTACGTTCTACGATTTACGAGACAAGGTCGACTCCTAGCAAAGTACCAAGTCTACCTAATTCTCCGGACATAGATTAAAGAATATCAAAGATCTGTATCAAGCGTAGTATACAATTGTATTGTGCATATCGGTCCAGTATCGGATAATCACGTGCTAGGGCGGGGCTGGATAAGTGTCTTCCCCGCGAAGCACATATCGGATGTCTGGTTAACATAGTCTCTATAATCGGATATACATGACCTGGTCACAATATCCCGATTGGTTGCGCAACACTCAAGAGCACTAGTACCGTATCCTGCGTGACATCAACTCCAATATGACTGAAGTGACACTCCGTCTTGACATCACACCCAATACTCTACGACTCTCTGATAAACCCAGAAGTGGTGTACTCAGAACCTGTTAAAAGTCCCATACCACCAAAACCAAAGTTATCGATTATCGTAAGTATTAGCGATGCAAGTCTCAGGTTAAGACTATACACACCTACCTTGATTTCGGCCTCCCATAGACACATAGACATAATACCAATGGGATTCCGAGGGGTCTATCCAGAGCGAAGCTGTTTCCCGTACCATCGGTGAAACACGACCTCCTATCGCACTTGCATAAGTATCCAACACTTATATATATGAGAACTATGCCGTTGTGCCCTCACAACGCACACAATTGCAATACTAGCCTATTCCGCATTATCGATGTCCAGTCTCGATAATACTACGGCTATGGATATTTAAGGATTAATCCTTCGTGGACTGATACTGTCTCATATCATCTCAATCCAGGAACTAATCATATGGACCTCTCTTCATTTATATATATATGGTGATCTAATCACAAATGATGATAGTGCAATTTCCTTGTCACATAGTTAATTTGCTACAACAACACAATAATCTGTGCAAATAGTGACGCTATGGGTCATTTTGTCCAACAGTAACGCCCTCAATCACAAAGTTATTACAGTGACTTTTTTTAAGTTTTCAGAAAGAGGATTTTAGAATATTTTATGTGACTTCTAACTATAAAGATTCAAAAGCTTACACAAGAGTTTTACAGTTTTATAGAGTACGTTATCTTGTATACCTTCACAGATTTTGAATTTGGTTTTGCTCCCAGCTGGCTTGGATATTTTCTAACATATGGGATTTCATGTTTTACTATTCTATACAGTTTTCAGAGTTTGTAGATATTCTAGCTTTTGTATATAGCTTGCCCTACGGAGCCAAGTTCAATTGTTATTCTACCATAATGTGATTCCAGGATTTGGACCCTTGGTTCCTGTTTACACCCAAAAAGTACTTGCGATTATCGCAGTATAGTTGAGGTGTCGATTCCTCACAGAGATGGTTACGAAAGAACTGGATCACTTAGTACGAACGTCAGCAATAACTTAATTAAAGAAATTGATTGAATTTGCAGTTTAGATTAAAAATTATGTAAAATACGTAGGAATTATCAATAGAAAAAGGCAGCAAAGCGTCAGGAATCCCTCTTATATCAAGTCTCTATATTCAGTAGTTGATTCCTTTTATTACTCAATTGAGGGTTTCACTTCCCAAACCAAAAATCAAAAGATATTTCAATTAAAACATATTAAATTCTAAGGTAATCGATGAATTGTTTTCTCTATGTTAACAGCACACTATGTTATCATTATGACCTAGATAACGTCGACAATAGACCCACAGAAAATACTGCAACAGAAAATTAACTCATAAAACAACAATACCAGTCACAACTGGGGTTCCCCAATCACACATAGAAAAAGCATGACTATTTTTATATGCAAATTAGTAAAACAAAGTCTCTGGATTAATTTTACTCAACATATAATAAAGAACAAAGAGATACCAATTGTATTAAACAATAAAGATCATTCAAGAATAAAAAACATGAATATAAGAGTTAAAAACAAGAGTTCATCTCTAGCTTTGCCTAGGAGATTAGTTCTCCATAGAAAAGAAAGACATAGCCTGAGGAGATCGGAGAGACATCATGTCTGGCCTGAAGCTTCCTCGTTCTTCTCTCTCAAATATGTGATTTCAACTATTTGTTGTGTACATCTTCTTCTTTTTTTAGGATTTTAGACGAGTTTGGGTATTTATAGGGAAGTCACAGAGTCCTTATGTATGTAAAACACGACTAAATTAAGGTTCTGAAACTTTACCGAGACGCCGCGACACCATAAAGTGGCATTGCGGCGCCAAACTCTCGGTCATTATGTATGCAACTTTTCTGAGGTAGCGTCGCGACGCCAGAAGGTGGGCGTCACGACGCGCGACATAAATTCCGGTTTCTATTTTGCGCATTTTTCACTCTTCCCGTGTGCTTCCAATACGTCTGTAAGGTCCCAAAACACTTACAATTGCTCCAAGATCCATGTTCCATTGCTTCCTAATAATAAAATATAAAATAAACTACAATTAAGATTAAATACTTGATAATAAAGCCGAACTAGTGATGTTCAAAGTATATTTTCATGTTTTCTCCCGTTTTGGTTATTCTGGACTACGGTTTTTCTCTAAACATTCGTAATGGAATATGGCATTTCATTAAAATATTTTTAAAATACACTCATGCTAGATATCCACGGGTTAGACCCACTTTCGCTGCGTGAGGTACCGATCCGACCCTAGGGTTCCCACATCCGCTCCAACAATAAATACAATTTTTTTATTAATAAATAAAAATATAATTTAATATAATATAATTAAAAATATATAAAAATGAATTAAAATATATAAAATATAAAATAATGTATTTAAAAAATTTAAAAAGAATAGGGTTTCCAAAAAACTTTTTTTGGATCCATATGGACATTGGTTCGAATTTTATCATTCTTAATAAGAAGCGAGGTATGAAAATTTTGGAGAATTAGTAAAAAAAAATTTATTTTCATTATAAATCCATAAATCATTTCCGAAAAAAAAGTTTAAACTTTATAATCGATCGGAAAATAATATACATTGATCAAAATTTCTCTAAATATCTCAAACATGATAAAATGAGGAAAATGTATTTCGGAAAAAAAAATTTACGATGAAACAAGTTATATCGACCACAACACAAAAATGGTGAAATATCGATCGAAATTACTGACCAAAATTTTTTGATCGGTACATTAAAAAAAATTTAAAAACAGATCAATTACCGACCGAAACATAACTGATGGATTATTCCGTCGATATTCGGTCGATAAGTAAAGCGCTGAAGACCAATTTAGCGCCAAGAAATTACGCCAAGCTTTTACTGACGTATTACCGACCGTACTTTTGGTCAGTAAATAATTTTCTATTGCCAACCGAAAATGTCGGTCGGCCATCTTTAATTTTTACCGATCGATTATAATTCAGTTGGTAATATACAATTATTTTAAATAAAATTAAAAAAAATAAATATATACCGACGGCATATATTTCGACCGATTAGTTGGGTCGGTAATTACTGACCGACGTAAATACGGTTGGTATAATAAGGTGTCAAACATCTGGGTTCGCCAAGAAATGGCGTCATTGCTAACGTATTACTGACCGAATAGGTTTCGATCAATAAAATTCCAGAGTATAAAAATAAACTTTCTCTTTCCCCTGACTCATTGTTTATTGTTTTCTTCATTTTTAGATTTCTGCTCACTGTCTTCTTCATTGCTCCAGTCTTGGTAAATTTTTTTTCCTTGCTAACCTATTAATAACAAATGTTATGTACAAATCAAATTAATTAGGAACTTGTATTTAGGTATTATGTTTGGGTGTGCTTGTATTTAGGTAAGAAAAGTAAATTAATTAGGAACTAATAATAAGATTGTGTTGATGATTATTTTAAAATATTATAGTTTGATATGCTTCTTTCTGTAACAGGGTGAATTGTTATATTCTTCCATTTTATAAGATAACATAAATGAATTCAAACAGAGAGTGGATGTATTGTAATATCCCAATTTTTTTCGAAATAGTTCTGGAAGGTTCTGAATTAAAGTTTAGGCCTTAGAACTAAATGATATTCGAAAATAAGAGTTTATGTGTTGGAAAATATATCGGAATTTTTAAAAATGAAGTTATGTCGCGTTGGAAAACGCATGGTTTCGAGAACCGATTACGCGATTTCTGTTTATATCGTTATATGCATAAAAGTTCGTTTTAGCTATAAAAATAAAAACCGAACTCTGATTGAGCTGATTCTTGAACCATTTGACTATTTTTTTCGAGACGAACAACTTTCATGTTGAACGCTTTTCAAAATTTGCATGAGAATGGCTTTCAAAATGAAAATTACCGAGAAAGCCCCATGGCATGGACCTAACTGTAATTTCACGGGGGTTAGAACGTAATTTCTAAAAACTTTCCTATGAATACCATTAAGTTTCCATTAATTTCCAAAATGACATAACTTCCCAAATCTCCCCACTCGACCCCTTCCCCCGAAATGGTGTTCAAGTTTGCTGGCTCGTCGGCCGGACGGCTGACAGCCCAAGAGGGTGCCCCCAGCCAACCCCTGTCTGAAGGTGGCTGGCGGCGGGCCCTAGATCGCCGCCAACAGCGAGAAAGAGAGAGAAATATACGTGAGTTTGGGTTTCTCAATCCCGGCTCGTCGCTTCGTTTCAAGGCCAGAACCACCCGCCAAATCGAAGCTCTTGAAGAGTACTACAAGTTTGCAAGGACGGTTTTCCTCTTCCGTTCACGGTTGCATGCGAAACGAGAGGAGAAGTGTCAGTGAATAGTGACCCACGAATGAACAATATCTCCGATCAAAATTTCTTCAATTCCAGCGCGTTCATGGGATCGTTTGAAGTCTGTATACGCCCTCGAAATCTCGGTAAGACCTCCCAGTAAAAATTCGCAAATTTCAAATTTTCCGTTAAATGTTTGGATGTATCCAGTAGCTTCATAGAGTAGCGTATTTATATAAATTGAATTGTTAAAGTATGAGTATATTGAATATGCGTATTTGGTAGAATCCGGGTGAAAACAAAATGAATTGGATCGATCCGATAGATTATGAAAGTTTCTGGTAAAAGTGGGTTTAATGTGTATTGATGTTTTCCTAAGTGTAATGAGAGATATGAGATATATATGATGGTATGATAATGTTTAGATAAATCCGGACAGGTTCGGAGGGTTCGGGACCCTTTCATAGCATTTGCGGAAACTCTTTCGAAAGATTTTCCAAAAATACGTAAACCGAATATTTAAGTTAACTAGTGGCCTAGATTAATTTGTAATGATGTTTTAAGATTATTGAAACTGAAATCATTGAGATCGAACTTAATTTGATTGTCCTGGGAAGATCCGGAATTTATCTTAGTTAAGTCGAGAATTCTATAAATTTGCGATTCTGACGGCGTTCGCCATTTGTTTTGACAGATTTGATTAGGACTTGTAGTGTTCGCGAAGCCAGGTAAGTAACTCATGCGATGAGAACTTGAATTGGTGGAATTCGTGTTATATATATATATATATATATATAATATGATATATATATATATATAATATATAATTGAAATGTTACTGTAGGCATTGCATTTTTGCATGTGAAACCCGATGAGGAGTCTTATTTGGAGACAACTATCTCTTAAGTCGTGGAAGTCGCGGGAAACGGTCGTCGGAAGGGAAGCGTCAAGAATTGACGTTTTGTTGGATTTAGTTCACGTGTTTAGCTTCGGGTTCGCTGTTGGATCTCCGTTTTAAAACTTAACCTTAGCCCAAGCCCATTAAGTCACATCCAAAGATAATTAAAACATTTAAAATATATGTCACAAATTAAATTTAAATTAAATCTAAGTAAATTAAACCAATTAAATTAAACACAAATTAAATTAAATTGAATTGAATTAAAACCAATTAAACTAAAATCAATGAAATCAATTAAACTAAAATCAAATTAAATTAAATTCAAATACCAAAATTAAATAAATCACTTCCAATTTAAAAACAAATCAATATAATTTAATTCCTATTTAATAAATCACTCACCAAATTAAACAAATCAATCACCAAAAATAAAGATATTATTGCCTAAAATATTCCAATCAAATACACATAATTTTAATTGATTTATTTCCTAAATAAAACCATGCAAACCCAACACCCTCTCACTATATAAACACAACCTAAACAAACCATGGGTCCTCTTCTTCCACCTATAATCTCCACGGCAGATCCCCAAAAACCAAAAAACCTTATTCCCTCTTCTATCTAAACACTCGACCACTCTCTCTAAAACCCTAGCAGCCCTCACGAAAACCCTTCAACAAACACTGTCAGCCCTCCTCAGCCCCTCATCTTCACAGCCACTCCACTTAACACAGCCATCGCCTCTACACTGCCTTTTCATCAACAGCCACTCAGCCCACTGACTTTCACCATGCATACGTAGCAACCCCACAAACAGATCACGTCCCTGACACACCCTTCACGCACAAGAGGAAAGAGACGCACCTTGGACACACACCATTTTGGAACCTTCACGCCACTGCTCCTTCATCATCCTCCTCACGCATAAACTTCACCAAATAGTCCTTGAAACCAGCAACCCCCTTCACGCCATTATCCTCTTCAACAACCCCCCTCATCATAAACTACAAGCCATTAAACCCTAACTCACGCCATAACTGCCCCTTGAAGCTACTTAGCTCTCACGCCTAAATTCCTTGGAACCAGTCCATACACGCCCATCAGCCGTATCATCACAGCCCTCATCTTCATCAACCCAAAACACGTTCACAGCCCCTGGCATAGCCTTCACTGCCTTAGCAACACGCCAAAGCCACCAACACCCCCCAACATTCTCCTTTTATCAACAAAACTTCACGGCAAAAAGCCCATTCAGGCAGCCACCTTCATAGCCCCTTAACCCCCTAACCCTCACTGCCCATTTCACGTTATTTTCAGCACCTAAAACTCTGCACTGATTCACGCCCTTCATCACTCGAACCAAGCAAGATCAAAGCCCTCTGACCTATCCTTCATGCCCATTACCCCCTCCATTAGCCCTCACTTGCACCCATCTCTCTCGGCAGATACGTGAAACGGGAAGCCACGAAGACACTCCCAAACTGCCTTCCACGCATCAGACCTTACCCTTGGCTTCTCGGCATCCCATCACCTCATGCACACAAAGCCAACCTCGCACGTTAACATTTATACCCCCTTCATGCCATTAATGTAAATCAGCCCTCACTGCCCTTAACGCAAACCAGGAACCCTCACTGACCTCGCCCAAGCCGTCCATTTCACACGCATACACCTCCCACAAACCCCTCAGTGAACCGACTAAACCTAACCAGCCACCATCCTAAAATAGCAGTCCAAATCAGTAAGAACCGAGACAAAAATAGTGATAGAACAGCCCCTGAATACTGTACAAACAGTAGCCCCAAACAGCCCCCAAATACCACAAAAAACTACCCAAAACAGTCCCCAAAACTACCCGAAACTGTACCCCGAAACCGCACAAAACAGTCCGTTAATACACCAAAACAATGATCAGAAATCCGCGAGGAACAACAGCGAAACGGGGTGAAAACAGCAGCCCGAAAAGCGAAACAGCGAGGAGAAACGTTGGATTAGTGAACCAGAAAAGTTACGGAGCAATAATCCTTCCGACGCCGTGTAACGCCCTTTCGTGAGACGACAAAAGAGGTTAGACCTGAGGGCACCCTCTTATTTATTATCTTTCGTTTATTTTGTTTATTTTAAAATATTATTACATGAGAGTCGTTTGAGGCATGATGTGATTGTTGGATGAGCGGGATGTGTGTTCCCTTTCGTGGTATATCGGATGGAAACTCGGACGTAAATTCCATAGCCGATTCCGAATGGACGGTAGTATGGTCTGCACTCGGGATACAATGCCACGTACTACTTAAGATACACATATATCGTCTCATCCAAATTTGTATTTGAGCATGTTATAGTTTATAGGTTGTTTATTTATTATTTAAAGCATGGTTAATTTAGTTTGTTATTTATTTGTTAAAGCATGTTTAGGTGTTCATTATGCATGTTCTTAGTTTATGATGTGTTTGGGTAATGATTTATACATGTTGATTTAATGGTTCAATATGCTTGTTGTGTTACATTGCGTGGAGTTATTTGGATGAAAGCATGTTAGATCTAAGTACCATTGAGCATGAATGATGAATAGATTCGGTTAGTTTATTGCACAAATTATATCATCACAAGTGGCATAAGTAAGGGACCATTCCGAACCCAATGGTTTGAGGTCTTCCCTGCGAGGGGTGAGTGCGGCCTTAAATCTTTGTCCCGGTTCACACCGGGTGGCGACTCCATGTTATTTCGTACCTCCCAACTAGGCCGCGAGCCTAGGAACGGCGTCGCCCAGATTTCTGTTGTCTACAGTCTGGCGACTCCACTAGGGATAAGAGAATTGGCCCCGAAATCATGTCTTGTGATGTGTAAATTTGTGCATTAGTTGACCGTTTCTATAGTGGGTTGAGGAGCTCAATCAAATGCATTGTCATAAACCCGCATGAGAACCATAGTTTTATATATTATAGAAGTTGTCCCTTTTATGCTTTTGATAACCACATGCATATTATATCTCATATGTCGCATGCATCTCATGCATACATGCATCATGTTAACCCTCTGTGTCTTAAAAGCCATCATAGATATTTGTTGGGTTAGAGAAAAAAAGAGGATTGTCAAGAGGTGTTTAGCAAACATTGATAGCGGGGAAGAGGAAATCGAGAAACAAAAAAACCTCACGGCAAGGATAGAAAGACCATTGGGGGGGCCTTCAAAAAAAGAGAAAAAAGAGAAAAAAGAGAGAAAAGAAAAAGGAAAAAAGAGGGAAAAGAAAAAAGAAAGAAAAAGAAGAGAAAAGAAAAAAAAGAGTGGGAAAAGAAAAAGGAAAAAAAAAAGAGAGAAAAAGAACAAAAAAGGAAAAAAAATTTGTTTGTTTTTAGTCCTTGATAGTTAAACATAAGTCCGATGATGAAACTGATTGCTTTAGGGTGAAACCTTAGAAACGATAAACCTTTGACGTGCTTTTATCTGATACTTTGAGTAATTGATCTATGTTAGACTCGTAAGCACTTGATTATGGTTCTTAGCAGTGAAAACCTGAGTAGTTAGCAAAGTGACTAGTTGATGAAATTGTAGGTCGGTGAATGACCGTTTGCTTAGATGTCTATCTTGATTTGCTTATGTTATGATGTGTGGTATGGTTGAAAATGAAAGAAAAGTCTCTAAAAAAAATGAACCACCTATAACCGATAAGCGGAAGCTACCCATGGGCGAGTATTAGGACCACCATGAGGAGAAATGCTACCTTAAAGGGTAGGTGTGTTGAAAAAAAAGAGAGAAAAAAAAGAGGAGAAAAAAAAAAGGAGAAAAAAATGAAGTTCAAAATGAAAAGAAAAAATGAGAGACAAAGGAAAAGAAAGATAAACCATACTACATTGAGCATGGAAAAGCAACTGCATGCATAATTGAGATATCTAGGTTGGTTTGACCCACCGATCCCGATTTTTGAAACAAAATCATCGAGTTAGCTTACTTAAGGATTAAGCTGTGAAAGAATCTTTGCACACACACACCTTGAGTCTGGCATAGATCATTTATTCAAAGACTTGGATTTGAGTTGCATTGAACGTTTTGAAGGTTCTATGGTTTCATTACTGGGCATTCCTTGAGGACGATAATATGTATAACTATTGAGACTATTTTGTAGCATGATATAGTATGATGATATGGAAGGCCCCACCACGTGGTTTATCTTGACCAAGTGCAAACAGCGGAGAACAGAAAGCCAAATTAAGACTGTGAGAAACCAGTCTACCACCCCGTGAATAAGAAGAATGACTAGAAATTGATCCATGAGACCAGAGAGAAGACTGAGCAATCACTTGGAGAACTGGGGGAAGACCTAACCCAGCGGAATAGGAAATTCATTCATGCATGCATGCATACACGTAACAAATTTTGCATTCTTTTTTTTGTGTGTGTTTGTTTTGTTTTGAATTCACAGGTTTCAAAGAAGGAAAAGAAAAAACGGCAAAGACAAGCCAGCCAGAATCAGCAACATATGAGTAGTAGTTTTGGGGATGAGTCCCAGGGTTGAAGCCCATATCAGTTTCAGTTTTGGGGATGAATCCCAGGGTTGAGGCCCATATCAGTTTCAGTTTGGGGATGAGTCCCAGGGTTGAGGCTCATATCAGCAGTCTGAGAATAAAGCGTAATCCGAGAATGGAGCACAGTTCGAGAATGCACAAGTCGAGAATGACAAGTCCGAGAATGGAACAAGTTCAAGAATGAACGAAGAATGGTAATCCGAGAATGGAGCACAGTTCGAGAATCCACGAGTCGAGAATGACAAGTCCGAGAATGGAGCAAAGTTCAAGAATGAACGAAGAATGGGCAATCCAAGAATGGCACTCCAAGAATGGAACACGGTTCGAGAATGGACCACATCTCAGTAATGGTCCGAGGAGGGACCACCTCACAGTAACAGTTCAGGAATGGACCACCATCAGTTCAGGATCAGTATCAGCCGGGTATGGTATTCTGAGGGCGAGGCCCACATCAGTTCATGATCAGTATCCGCCGGGTATGACACTCTGGGGCGGGGCCCACTTCATTATCAGTCCTTGACGGGTATGACACTCTGCGGGTTGAGGCCCACATCACTATCAGTCTTTACCAGGTATGGTACTCTGGGGGCGAGGCCCACATCAGTTTCAGTCTGGGGGCGAGGCCCGCATCAGCATCAATATGGGTGCGAGGCCCATATTAGTTTCAATTTGGGGCGAGGCCCATATTAGTATCAGTCGGGGGCGATGCCATACCAGTATCAGTTTGGACGAGGTCCATATCTATTTCAGTTAGGGTCGAGGCCCACATCAGTTTTAGTCCGGGGCGAGGCCCACAGTATTGCAGTATCAGTTTCAGCCGGGAATGACACTCAGAATGGAGATTTTGGTCCGAGAATGGACAGTCCAAGAATGGACAGCTCGGGAATGAGCACGCCAAGAATGGCACATCGGGAATGGCACTCCAGGAATGGAGATCGGTTCAGGAATGGACCACAGCGGTGACAGTTCAGGAATGGACTTCATCACATCATATCACAGCAACACTCCGAGAATAGAGATCGGTGGCAGTTCGGGAATGGACTTCCACACCACAACAAGCACGTGATGGTTCGGGAATGGACCTCATCGCACCGACATTAGCATCAGTTCAGCCGAGAATGGCAATCAGAGTTCGAGAATGAACAAGCCAGGAATGGTACTCCGAGAATGGAACACGGTTCGAGAATGGACCACCATCATATCAGTATCAGTTTGGGGCGAAGCCCATATCAGTATCAGTTTGGGGCGAGGCCTGCATCAGTATCAGCTTGGGGATGAGTCCTAGGGCGAGGCCCATATCAGTTTGTGGCGAGGCCCACATCAGTATAAGTCTGGGGCGAGGCCCACATCAGTCTGGGGGCGAGGCCCACGTCAGTATCAGTTCAGGGGCGAGGCCCATATCATCAGTTGTAGTTCCGGGATGCGTCCCAAGGTCGAGGACCCACTACATCATCAGTTCAAGGGCGAGGTCCCTATTGTCAGCGGTGTTGGGTCGAGGTGCCCAGGGTCGATGTGCCCCCGTTTTCGGTTGTAGTTCCGGGTCGAGGTACCCATTACATCATCAGTTCGAGGGCGATGTCCCTATTGTCAGCGGTGTTGGGTCGAGGTGCCCCCGTTGTCGGTTGTAGTTCCGGGTCGAGGTGCCTAGGGTCGAGGTGCCCACTACATCATTATCAGTTCGAGGGCGAGGTCCCTATTGTCAGCGGTATTGGGTCGAGGTGCCCCCGTTGTCGGTTGTAGTTCCGGGTCGAGGTGCCCACTACATCATTATCATATTGAGGGCGAGGTCCCTATTGTCAGCGGTATTAGGTCGAGGCCCCCGTTGTCGGTTGCAGTTATTGGAATGCGTTCCAGGGTCGTGGACCCACTGTATCATTTTTGGGGATGCGTCCCCGGGCCGAGGTCCATTTTGTCAGCGGTATTGGGATGCGTCCCAGGGTCGAGGCCCCCGTTGTCGGTTGTAGTTTCGGGATGCGTCATAGGGTCGAAGTGCCCACTACATCATCATATTGAGGGTGAGGTCCCTATTGTCAGCGGTATTGGGTCGGGGTGCCCAGGGTCGAGGTGCCCCTGTTGTCAGTTACAGTTATTGGGATGCGTCCAAAGATCGAACTCCACAATCAACAGTTCAGGAACAAAGCCTGCATTCAGTTCAGTTGGGGAATAAAGCCCACATTCATTACAGTCAGGGGGACAAAGCCCACGTTCAATACAATTCAGGAACAAAGCCAACATTAGTATCAGTTTTGGGGATGAGTCCCAGGGTCGAGGCCCATGTCAGCATCAACATCAGTTTCGGGGATGAGTCCCAAGATCAAGACCCACGTCGATATCAGTATCAGTTTTGGGGATGAGTCCCAAGGTCGAGGCCCACATCCATTACAGTATCAGTTTCGGTGATAAGTCCCAAGGTTGAGACCCACATCATCATCTTCAGCAATTTGGGGATGCGTCCCAGGGTTGAGACCCACATCATCGTAAGTATATTCCAGTTTGGGGATGCGTCCCCGGGTCGAGGCCCACTTGTCGTCGGTATTATGGGATGCGTCCCAGGGTCGAGGCCCCCGTTGTCGGTTGCAGTTATTGGGATGCGTCCCAGGGTCGTGGACCCACTGCATCTTTGTTTTTGGGGATGCGTCCCCGGGTCGAGGCCCACTTTGTCAGCGGTATTGGGATGCGTCCCAGGGTCGAGGCCCCCGTTGTCGGTTGCAGTTATTGGGATGCGTCCCAGGGTCGTGGACCCACCCACTGCATCTTTGTTTTTGGGGATGCGTCCCCGGGTCGAGGCCCACTTTGTCAGCGGTATTGGGATGCGTCCCAGGGTCGAGGCCTCCGTTGTCGGTTGCAGTTATTGGAATGCGTTCCAGGGTCGTGGACCCACTGCATCATTTTTGGGGATGCGTCCTCGGGCCGAGGCCCATTTTGTCAGCGGTATTGGGATGCGTCCCAGGGTCGAGGCCCCCGTTGTCGGTTGCAGTTATTGGGATGCGTCCTAGGATCGAGGTCCACTGCATCATCAGCTCGGCGGAGCAACAGGCAAGTCAGGTGGCAGCTGGCGCGCCAGGTAAGTAAAAATGCATTGCATAACTTTGATAGGATTGTTCAAAGTCACACACTGCACAAGTCCCATCAAAGTGGGGGCGACTGTAGGCATTGCATTTTTGCATGTGAAACCCGATGAGGAGTCTTATTTGGAGACAACTATCTCTTAAGTCGTGGAAGTCGCGGAAACGGTCGTCGGAAGGGAAGCGTCAAGAATTGACGTTTTGTTGGATTTAGTTCACGTGTTTAGCTTCGGGTTCGCTGTTGGATCTCCGTTTTAAAACTTAACCTTAGCCCAAGCCCATTAAGTCACATCCAAAGATAATTAAAACATTTAAAATATATGTCACAAATTAAATTTAAATTAAATCTAAGTAAATTAAAACCAATTAAATTAAACACAAATTAAATTAAATTGAATTGAATTAAAACCAATTAAACTAAAATCAAATGAAATCAATTAAACTAAAATCAAATTAAATTAAATTCAAATACCAAAATTAAATAAATCACTTCCAATTTAAAAACAAATCAATATAATTTAATTCCTAATTTAATAAATCACTCACCAAATTAAACAAATCAATCACCAAAAATAAAGATATTATTGCCTAAAATATTCCAATCAAATACACATAATTTTAATTGATTTATTTCCTAAATAAAACCATGCAAACCCAACACCCTCTCACTATATAAACACAACCTAAACAAACCATGGGTCCTCTTCTTCCACCTATAATCTCCACGGCAGATCCCCAAAAACCAAAAACCTTATTCCCTCTTCTATCTAAACACTCGACCACTCTCTCTAAAACCCTAGCAGCCCTCACGAAAACCCTTCAACAAACACTGTCAGCCCTCCTCAGCCCCTCATCTTCACAGCCACTCCACTTAACACAGCCATCGCCTCTACACTGCCTTTTCGTCAACAGCCACTCAGCCCACTGACTTTCACCATGCATACGTAGCAACCCCACAAACAGATCACGTCCCTGACACACCCTTCACGCACAAGAGAAAAGAGACGCACCTTGGACACACACCATTTTGGAACCTTCACGCCACTGCTCCTTCATCATCCTCACGCATAAACTTCACCAAATAGTCCTTGAAACCAGCAACCCCCTTCACGCCAT
The DNA here is from genome assembly GCA_019454045.1 of Zanthoxylum bungeanum. NCBI lineage: Eukaryota > Viridiplantae > Streptophyta > Magnoliopsida > Sapindales > Rutaceae > Zanthoxylum > Zanthoxylum bungeanum. Next base: position 19,159 of record SKCR01037979.1, on the reverse strand, counting down.
TATCCTCTTCAACAACCCCCCTCATCATAAACTACAAAGCCATTAAACCCTAACTCACGCCATAACTGCCCCTTGAAGCTACTTAGCTCTCACGCCTAAATTCCTTGGAACCAGTCCATACACGCCCATCAGCCGTATCATCACAGCCCTCATCTTCATCAACCCAAAACACGTTCACAGCCCCTGGCCATAGCCTTCACTGCCTTAGCAACACGCCAAAGCCACCAACACCCCCCAACATTCTCCTTTTATCAACAAAACTTCACGGCAAAAAGCCCATTCAGGCAGCCACCTTCATAGCCCCTTAACCCCCTAACCCTCACTGCCCATTTCACGTTATTTCCAGCACCTAAAACTCTGCACTGATTCACGCCCTTCATCACTCGAACCAAGCAAGATCAAAGCCCTCTGACCTATCCTTCATGCCCATTACCCCCTCCATTAGCCCTCACTTGCACCCATCTCTCTCGGCAGATACGTGAAACAGGAAGCCACGAAGACACTCCCAAACTGCCTTCCACGCATCAGACCTTACCCTTGGCTTCTCGGCATCCCATCACCTCATGCACACAAAGCCAACCTCGCACGTTAACATTTATACCCCCTTCATGCCATTAATGTAAATCAGCCCTCACTGCCCTTAACGCAAACCAGGAACCCTCACTGACCTCGCCCAAGCCGTCCATTTCACACGCATACACCTCCCACAAACCCCCTCAGTGAACCGACTAAACCTAACCAGCCACCATCCTAAAATAGCAGTCCAAATCAGTAAGAACCGAGACAAAAATAGTGATAGAACAGCCCCTGAATACTGTACAAACAGTAGCCCCAAACAGCCCCCAAAATACCACAAAAAACTACCCAAAACAGTCCCCAAAACTACCCGAAACTGTACCCCGAAACCGCACAAAACAGTCCGTTAATACACCAAAACAATGATCAGAAATCCGCGAGGAAACAACAGCGAAACGGGGTGAAAACAGCAGCCCGAAAAGCGAAACAGCGAGGAGAAACGTTGGATTAGTGAACCAGAAAAGTTACGGAGCAATAATCCTTCCGACGGCCGTGTAACTCCCTTTCGTGAGACGACAAAAGAGGTTAGACCTGAGGGCACCCTCTTATTTATTATCTTTCGTTTATTTTGTTTATTTTAAAATATTATTACATGAGAGTCGTTTGAGGCATGATGTGATTGTTGGATGAGCGGGATGTGTGTTCCCTTTCGTGGTATATCGGATGGAAACTCGGACGTAAATTCCATAGCCGATTCCGAATGGACGGTAGTATGGTCTGCACTCGGGATACAATGCCACGTACTACTTAAGATACACATATATCGTCTCATCCAAATTTGTATTTGAGCATGTTATAGTTTATAGGTTGTTTATTTATTATTTAAAGCATGGTTTAATTTAGTTTGTTATTTATTTGTTAAAGCATGTTTAGGTTGTTCATTATGCATGTTCTTAGTTTATGATGTGTTTGGGTAATGATTTATACATGTTGATTTAATGGTTCAATATGCTTGTTGTGTTACATTGCGTGGAGTTATTTGGATGAAAGCATGTTAGATCTAAGTACCATTGAGCATGAATGATGAATAGATTCGGTTAGTTTATTGCACAAATTATATCATCACAAGTGGCATAAGTAAGGGACCATTCCGAACCCAATGGTTTGAGGTCTTCCCTTGCGAGGGGTGAGTGCGGCCTTAAATCTTTGTCCCGGTTCACACCGGGTGGCGACTCCATGTTATTTCGTACCTCCCAACTAGGCCGCGAGCCTAGGAACGGCGTCGCCCAGATTTCTGTTGTCTACAGTTACGATAAAAAAAAGGATAGTTAAGAGGTGGTTTTGAGTACGGTATTCGAGATTACGTATGGTTAAAATAATCGACCACCACATGTATGGATTTTTATAATGATATGATATGAAGCGAAATGTTTGATGAGGTGGATGTCTATTGATGTATGTTATTGTATGAACTTGTAATGGTATGCATATGTATATGTGAATGAATATGTATACATATAAATATATGAACACGTATTAGTATATGTATGAAATGATAAAATAAGTATGATTTGAGTCTATAAGATCGGTAAAGAGAACAAGTTATGATTTCTAAATTTGTATTAGCACGTGTAGATGTGTGTTATTAGAATAAGTTTGTCATTGACTAATGCATATGATTTAACTGTATAAAGGTTGGGTTGTATAAGCTAAGTCTTTCCTGAATGATAGGAGTACGTGATTGATATGATACGTATATGAATGGAAATGTATATTTGGTAAGATACAGTATCAATATTTTTCATATAAGAATTCTGAAACGAAATATGTTTGATTGATAAGTAAAAAATGTGAGGACTGTTAAAGGCTATGGTATCTGAATTCGAAGAAATGGGTATATTCGTATATTTGATGTATATACGTATGTGTATGACTATTGTGATGATAAAGTAGTGTTTGTCATGTTTGTGCTTGTGTATGAGAAACCATATGATGAGTTTGTGTTACGTGATATGTGTGCATGTGTGTATGTTTAATTGGTGGATGATTTTATGGTGTAGTAGTCGAGCTAGTTAGGAATCTGTTCGGACGCCATTCATCTCATATATATTCTAAAATAGGTAATAGGTCTCGTACGAGCATTATATGTGTAAGCCAACCATATGTATGTATTGTTTGGTTGTGTTATGATGTTTTGACTGTTATGAATGCTTTGTTGACAGTTACAAGATGTTTGTATGTATGTTTGAATGTATATGTATGTATGATAGATCCCATGATAAGTATGGACCATGTGTGTTTGCATGGAATGAAAGAATGACCTGAAAATCGGTGTGAGTATAAGATGCTATAAATTGTGTGTTGGTAAGTTTGTTACTGTACATACATATAATGTGAAAGAGAATGAATGTGTTTGTAAACTTCCGGTGCTTGACACGTTCCCCAAGTAAGAATTTTGAAATTATATTTGCGTGAATATAAGAAAAGTAAGTTATGATACATATGAATGTATATGAATCACGAATGTTAAGCTATTGTAAGGCTATTGAAATTGAAGAAAGATTGATTCAAATTGAAAAAAAGTTTGATTGACTTACCGATTTGATGATATTTCAAAGATGTTTATTTATGATAAAGTATAAAAGTATAACTTCACGTTTCACATGATTGAAATGGACTCTGTGTTAAATGATGTACTCTGTTGATATTCGAATTTGAGTTTTTATGTTTTGGATGTTTGACCATCAGTTTGGCATGTGTGTGTGTGTGTGAGGGAGGTGTTGGCATGTGCAATTAATAGAGGATGGTAAAAAGTTGATTATTCTAAACTCGTAATAACTTAGTAATTCTGAAAAACTTCTGATGTATTTAACTTGTATGTTTTGTTTGTAGAGCGAGCATGGTTACTTACTGAGTTTTATAACTCACACCAAAGTAGTTTGCTAGTTTTACAAGTTGACTACCAGATGAGACAACCACTTCAGCTTTGGAAGCCATACTCAAGACGCGGATCACCCAAGTTGTTGTCACCATCACAAGTGTTATGGGAAAAGTCTTAGAAGTTTAGGCTCTATGATTTATATGTTATTTGTCATGCAGAGCACGCTGTTTTTTATTATTAAGTAAACGTTTTGATTTGTATATGATGTTGTGGCCATAAAGCCCTTGACTGCTGACTGATGTTGTGGGCACAGAGCTCTTAAGTGTTGAATTTTGAGCTTGATGTGTTTTGTGTGGACCTGAGGTCCTTTTGTATGTTTGATATCTTTCTTAGATTCTGTTTTGATGCTGGACTGTGATCCAGATTGTCCAGTTTTAGGATACATCGTGTCCGTTTTTCTGTAAATTTGGAGGCTTATGAAGATGTGTTAATCTTGTCTCTTGCCGGTAGCATCCTGCTTCTGGCGGGGTATTACATGTATGCGAGGTTTCACAATGATGGCACACTTAACATGAAATTTGTGAACGAGATACATGAGTTTATTGAATATGCTAGTGGTCAATCGGCATATATACATGGCAATAAGATGAGGTGTCATTATAAAGTGTGTCATCTTTGGAAATTTAGAGAAATTGAGGAAGTTAAGTTACATCTGGTGAAAAATGATTTATTTCAGATTATTATGTATGTAATCGGCATGGGGAAACTCCTACTTATAGTCTGTTCTGAGTAGCTCATATACAACACGTCAACGGTGATTGAAACAGAAGGCATAAATCTATATCACCAAATAGTTTATGATGTTGCTGGCCCTATTTTTGTTAATGATGACCATAGTTTTTTGATACAGCTGGATCTAGTTTTCAGACATATAATCTGGAGGAATCCTCTCATCATTCTAAAGAGAAATTTTTATAAGATACTGAATCCTTTAAATACAGAGTTGTGGCCAGGGTATGAAAAACACTCGCAATTGTCAGCGGTAGCTCGATATTTGAATATGAAATCTGAGCAATATCAGTCAGAGAAGACATTCGATGATTGGGTACAATTCATTAAAGAAGTATTAGCATAAGACAATACGATGGCGAGTAACTTTTACTGTACGAAGAAGTTAGTTCGGAGCCTTGAACTTCCGGTAGAAAAAATTGATTGTTGTAATAATGGCTGCATGATATACTGAGGTGATGATATTGCCATGATAATGTGTAAATTTTGTTCTCAACCCAGATTCAAGAACAGAAGAGGATCGACTAAACACGAGAATGTGTCATATAAAAAGATGTATTATTTTCCATTTTGTTTAATATATTAGTACATTAATAGTTGGAAAAAAATAAAATATAATGTACTTTAATTGAAAAAAAAATTAAAAAAAATATATATGCAATATAATTACCGACTGAATGATCGGTCGGTGGACTTATGTACCGACCGAAAAATCGGTCGGTAATTATATTACAATATGTAACATTTACCAACTGAATTAGTTTTCGTCGGTAATTATAAGCTCTCAGCGATCGAAATAATGGTCGGTAATATATATATTTATCGACCTAATAATATCGATCGGTAAAATGATGAGTTATTACCAATCAAAATCCATCTATATAATGACCGATTATTTTGTAATATACAGTCGGTAATCGATCGGTAATAACACCGACATAAATATATTAGGTCTGTAATCGATCGGTAATATCACCGACCGAATATATTTCAGTCAGTATTCGTTTACCGACAAGTCAAATACCGACATAATATTTCGGTCAATAATCGATCGGTAATATATTATACCAACCGAAATAATAATGTTTTCTTGTAGAGGAATGATTTTCATACAACTAACTGACTGATTTTCATACAACTAATCTTTTCATATCAAGTAAACTGAACACAATTTATATATGAGTAAGGGTACAATAGATTTCATTCACTTTAAACTTTTCCAAAATTTCTATAAAAATCTCAAACATCACAAAATGAGGAAAACGTTTTTCGAAAAAAATTTAGAATGAAACAAGTTATATTGACTCTGTGATTTTCATACAACTAATCTTTTCATATCAAGTAAACTGAACACAATTTATTTATGAGTAAGGGTACAATAGTTTGAAACCTTTTTTTTTTCAAGGTTTGTCACTTTAAACTTGAGAAAAGATTTCATTCAGCACCTCGTGTTATTAGTTTACTATAATTTTATATGGATTTTAGCATTTTACTCATTTGAGTATATCACTTTTGCAGAACCCACGACAACTTGCATAATTTTGTAGTCACATTCATCATGACTGCGGCCTGAAAATTAAGCAACAGTGAAGTCAATTTTGTTCCAATTTGAACACAATTAGGACATTATCTGACAAAAATCATACTTTCATGAACAGTAAGGAATTGACAGTGACTAAATGCTCATGAAATTATTCAAAATAATCCTCAAAAGTTCGGGTACTTGCACATAATGGCCAAAGATAAAAGAAAATTTATAATTTACCAGGTGTGTGTTGATCCAACAGAAGAATAGTTTACATATCTAGCAGATAGACATAAACAATCCAATCAGACCAGAATCTGGAATCACAAATGACAAGAACCAAATTTTCAGGAAAATACATGAATGTATGATCCTAAAGGAGTACACAAGTGGCATACAAACAAGAGTGTTGGTTCAATCATCCTGCACCCTGGCACCCGATTTTAGATTCTACAACTTAACCTAAGGTGTCGATGCCAGCATTACAAAAGCGGCAGGTTTGGCTTCAACAGCTTTGACCTGCTAAATAAAAGATAATCTTGATTATACACTGTGTTTCTCACATCCCCAGGGAATTACATTCAAGAAGACATTACCAAAATAACATCAAGAAAAAAGACATCAAGTGGATCAAATAATCAATTGAAAACTAGTACAACGTTAAAATAATCTTTAAGCAAGTATGATTAAATACCAGATTCGGAGCTAGCAAGGAGGATAGACAGCTGCTTTATCAATCCATGATGGCCTCCTCGCTTTATAGTAGAAATGTGCGATCATTTGCACCAACTCATCAGAGGTGCGAAACTCTGCAAAGACCATAGTCAATTGCCATTTATTGGGGGCAAATAGACAAAAGGGTTTGTAACACACTCAAGGGGAAAACTATATGTTACCTTTTTCCCTGTACAATATCCTGTTTCCCAGTAAAAATAAAATTTGAGGGCATTCTTTAACTTTGAGAGCATATGCCAAGTCTCTCTCAATATTGATGTCTACCTTAACTGCCTGTTACAAAGAAATTTCAAGACTGTCATAATCATTATACACACCGGAGAAATTAATCTGAGGAAATCCAAGATTCTTTTAAGCAGGCTCCTCTATTGGTTGCTAAGGAAATATATGGAGAAAAATATAACAAAATGTTGGAAATCCAAAATTCAATTACAGAATACACATAAATGTCCAGGTAACTGTCCTTTAGAATTGTTTCCTTAACAATCAGAGGGCCAGATTATATATAGTTGATCCTTTCAACAACATATAGCCAAACCATACTGTTCAACAGTAACCTCACAGAGAGTCAGAATATTTCTAGTTACAAAGGAGTACATTTAATGAAACAATTAAAGAATCGGGGGGAATTATTAAATGAGAAGCACAAGGTACCCGAGGAGGCAGTCGATCTTTGGCACTCCAATACACCTGGATTGCCTTCTCCAGCTCTTTCAAAGTCTTCCAGTTATTAGTTGCCCTGAACAAATGATGCAATTCCACATGTTATAAAATGTAAACCTCCTCTCACATTTTGGAAAGATATGAGGAAATTTGGGAAATGGTGGAATTCTCAAGGGATTATAATTTCTTAAGAAAAATTGAGCCTTTTTCTTCTATTTAACTCAATTTTTCCAAGAATCAAAGAGGAAATAAAGATGACTCAGTTTAATAGTCTTCACCAGCAGAAAAGAGCAAGATGATAAATATGAAGTTGAAAAGAGACACACTTCACAGGCACAAGCCAGTGGACATTTGCAATTATTATGCACTATATATTGCACAAGTTTCCGTTAGCAATTGCTTTTAATATTTAAAAGCATATCAGGACCCGTTGACTTATGCCAAAGTAACATAAACTATACAAATTACAATATCCAGTACTAAGTTGACTTACACCAGGCAACAGAACATCAATTGATGTTTTATGCAATACTCACTTATAATGGCCCATTTTCATAAAAAAAAAAAAAAACCCAATTGAAAGGTATTGAAAATATCACTGTAGTATTACATAAATAATCACCATCAAGTTTCATAATCAATAATGAATTGTGAAACATAAGAAAGTTACCGATTGTATCTCTCAAAGACAAGAACAACAAGAGGACTTGGATGAAAAGCAAAGCTCTCCCACTCCAAACAGTTTATCTCCTTCACCCAGCTATCATCAATTTCCCCTTCCCAGTCAATCACAAACCCATCTTCCCCCACAACATTCTTAATTGGATGCTGCTCAAAATACTCTGAAGCTCTGATTCCCCACCCCACATCAGCATCCAACGGCCAATTTGGATCATCTGCCTCAACCACCATCTTCTTTTTCCTTTTCCCTTTACCAACATCACTTCCTTCATCGTTATCTTCCTCATCATTGTCACTGGTTTCAGAATCTACATTGTCTTCAACTCTCTCTTTGAACACACTCTCCATGTCCTCCAAACCTTCAGAGTTCTGCTGTCTAATTGATGCAAAGGTCTGTTCAAGTGAATCCCGTACATAATCTTCAACAGCAGCTGATTCACTCTTACGACCTCGCCTAGGCTTTCTCGGTTTTGTTGTCGGGAACATTCCATCACCATCCACATCTTTGCTTTTGGAAACGTCCATCTTCCTTAGGCCCTTTCTTCTTTTGGGCTTGGAGGTAGGTTCAGGGTCAGGTTTCCAGTCTGATTTTCTCGAAACAGCAAAGCAAGCAAGAGACTTTACACTACCACTGTACTGTACTAGGGAGGGCAAGATCGGATTCGAGAACAGAATCAAATTAGGAGCAATACTTACGGAACAAAAAGGCAAAACCGATTTCGGCATGCTGAAACCTTGAAGTGGAAACATCTCATCTACTCCAAAAAGTATAATTCAATCAAAAATCCTTAAACTAACACAAAAATGGACCCACAAAAGCTATTCAATTTTAACATTTGTTTTCACCAAAGCAAACCCAACAGGCCAAAAGCTCAGCTGCTACAGCGGTTCACCTGATGCCAATCAAACAAAAGAACAATAAATTATTAATTCTTCATCTATATTTTTTCTGCCCTTTAACTCAGATGACTCAAATTGTTGTGTTTACTCAACTGGCGCTATAATTTAGTCTAGTTCATTAAACTAAAGACCAGAAAATAATAAGTGGAATTAAAGATTAACAAAAGAACGAACCTGTAAAGTTGGTAGCTAAGCCTTGACCGGTTCAAATATTATTTGATGCTCCGGCGAACTGGAAAGAGTGAGACTTAGAAGTGACAATTATTTTGTTCTTGTTTTTTCATGCTCGATTATTTAACCAGGGAACGAAACCCAGCCTAAACCCTTCCTTTCATTTTTATCCACCTTACGACGCCGTTTTACTGGCAGATTCACTTGCGAAAACGGTGTCGTTTAGCTTTGATGCCAATGACCATTCTTTTAATGTATTTGCCCTGAATTCGAACACTTCGAAGCCAAATCCTGAGACTCACCACCAAGCCATGGCCTTTAAAAAAGCATATTTAATAATCTTTTAAATATAATTATATTAAATGATGTCAGGTATTCAATAGATGATGTGATATTAAATAACTTAGTTAATAAATCGCAAAATCTTATCACCCAATAAGTAAATGACACTTATTTATGAAAACCTCTTAGTTGTATCATTTTTTCCTTATAAGGAATTGCTATAATTTAAATAACAATTGATGATTCTCTTCACATAGACCAGTAAATAAATCTCAAATTTAATTTTTATCTCTCATAGATTTGAACTCATATGATAATCTAAATAAAACTATTTGAAAATCACCATGTCATGTCACTTGAGGGCGATGCGACATAATTTTGTAATTGAAATAGTATATGAAGGTGCAAAAAGTGGTGAGATTCTATATCTTCAAAAATACTGAATTTCATTCTCTAGAGTCCAGTTCAAATTTAGGCCAAGAATTTATTATTTAATGGGTCTGACTTGGTTTAGCTTTGAGACCAATGATAGATTCCTACGACATTAACACTCTGAAACTTAAAATCTTCCTATTTTTCTTTGTGATTAAGACTAATCAATTTTATGAATTTTTCTATAAAATTTTCTATATTTTAGAGTTTTTCCTAATCCTTATTTTAGAATTTTTCATTGACTTATATAGCATCATGTTTTCCATGTGAATGGAGGTTTCATTTCTCCAACTGACACTTGTCCGTTTTGCTAAACTTTCGTGGAATACATGCTGAACATTTGTCATATGACATGTTGACATGTAAGATTATATGTAATTCAATTATTATTTTTAATTACACATATTATTATACATATTAAGCTAAGTTTGCATGTTAAGTTAAGTAGATTGTTATTAAAGTCCAATAAATTTAAGATTATAACGTGCGGCCTCACATGTTCTGAAGTATTGATTTGGGTTCAGAGTATTTTTATTTCATACCTTTGTTGTTTGTGAACTCCGGAATGAGTCATTTTCGGAATGGATTGATTTCGAAGTGACGTCACTCTTTATTCCGGGTCACTGAGAATCAACATTCAAGTTTTATTCGGGGGTTTGAGGGTTACGGAGATTATCATGACTTCTTCCGTCTGATGATATTGTACCTCTAATAGTACTATGATAAATGTCATGATTTTACTGGGTCTTTCTCTGTCTAGCGCAATTCCACTAAGAAAACTAACCGAGAAAAATTCAACTGATAATATGACACGTGGCCTATAAATTATAGCTGGAATCATGTACCTACGGTGTAGAATGGTAGTAGTTCTGAATAAAATTATTAATTATTCTTTTAACTTATCACTATATTATGATGCATATAATATTTATTCCTAATATTAGACCCGGCCGGCGGTTCGGTTCCGGTTCGGAACCGAACCGAACCGGCCGGTTACCGGTTCCACACTTAAGTGGAACCGGAACCGAAAACCGAACCGGAACCGAACCTTTCGGTTCCGGTTCGGTTCGGTTCCATTTTTTTTTTGATTAATTTAAATAAAAAAAATGAGATTAAATTTTAAAAAAAAAATTTATTACATTGAAGAGCTTGAGCTTAAATTTTTAAAAATTTAAGTTGCCTACGTATCCTCCAAGGGTGAGAGGAATCAAAGCTCACGTAGTTCCATTACAAGTTTTAGTCTTTTAGACATATCCCCTTTTGTAAATTATAATTTTACAATTATCAATCATCATTATCGGTTGATCCTTCGGCTCCGGTTCCGCTTGCACTTGTTGCAGAAGCATTATCGAACAAATCTTCACAATCATCGGGGGCATCTTCTTGTTGTCTCAGATCAGCTCGAGTCCAATCATCCACACAAGCTGTTGCTTCTAGAGTGCTTGGATGTAATGAAGATCGCCTAGCTTCCAATATATTACCTCCCAAGCTGAAGGCTTGCTCAACCGCAACGGTGGAAATATGTGCTGCCAAAATCTCTTTAGCAATAATAGATAAAACAGGATATATATTTTGATGCTGGTTCCACCATTCAAGGATTTTAAAATTTTTACTGCATAAACTTTCATTAGAAAACTCAAAATTTGTAGATAAATAATTATCTAATTCAGGGTTATTAGTTGTCGTATCCCTAGCTTTTTTATTTCGTTGCAATAACCAACGATCCCCTGCGCTAAGTCTTGTTTGAATTACCGGTTCGCTACTACTAGATTGACCTAATGTTCCTAAGTTATATCTTACAATATAATCATTAAATAACTCAATTAAATCATTTCTTAATTTCGTCATTAATCTAGTAATGTCAATTTCATCTAATATTCCTAAATAACCATAATAAGCTTGTAAAGCACCACTCAAACCTTCTAATTTAAATCTAGGATAAAAAACAACAGCAATAAGATAAAGTAAAGGAATTTCTCTAAAATAGTTTAACCATTTTACCTTCATAACAGTAATGGCTTCTAACAAAACAATATCATTAGGATCGCTACTGTCAACATGCTCATCGAGAGTGCCAACAATATTTAAACTCTCAAGAATAAATAAATGTGCTGTAGGATAATAAACGCCGCTACAAACTAAAGTAGCATCATTAAAAACTTTTAAAATATCTAAAATTTTTTCACAAATATCCAATTGACTAGGATAAAGTGTGATATTTTGAACATGTTGAGAAAAAAAACTACATAATGCATCTTTGTATTGAAATGCTTGACATAAAAGAAAATAAGTAGAATTCCAACGTGTTGGAACATCTCTTGAAAATTTAATCGGTTTAATACCATTTATTTTACAAAACTTGGTCCATTCTCTCCTAATTTGAGAATATGACCAAATACAGTTAAGTGCCGTTTTAATTGGATCAAGGAAAGATGATAATAATTTTAGACCGTCTTGCACACATAAGTTGAGGACATGACATGTACAACGAATATGAAAAAACCGACCCCCTAAATTTGGTTGACATATTTTTTTTTAAATCATTGATGGATGCAGTATTTGCAGATGCATTATCAAATCCAATTGTTAAAATTTTTTCTCTTAAACCATATTCATCAAAAATTACCTTCATCATTCTATAAATATTATGTGCAGTATGTTGGTCATCAAAAACTCTAAATGCAATTAGTCGTTTTTGCATGGTAAATGATGCATCAATCCAATGACAAGTCACACCCATGTATGATGTGTTTGCCAATGATCACTCCAAATATCAGAACATACAGAAATACGACCTTTCATCTCTTTAAATATTTCATTTAAAATAATTTTACCATCTTTGTATAATTTAAAAATATGACGTTTTGTTGTGTTTCGAGTCATTCTACATGCAGAAGGGTTTAAAGCATTATGCACGTAATTAGTAAAATGAAGTTTTTCACCAAAGCTTAAAGAAAGATGTGCCATACAAGTTAATTTCGCAAATTCTTCTCTATTTTTTGCATCAGAATATTTAAATAAATCTAAAGCACTCGTACCTCTACTTGATGATGCGTACCTGGCCATTTGAGTTTGCGTCGTATCAATGCCAAATTCAACCGGATGATGTTTTTCCATGTGCTTGATCATATTGCCATATCCACCAGAAAATTTGTAGATAACCCCACAATAGTTGCAAACTGCTCGTTGTGAATCATCTTCTAGGCGTTCCAAATTAAAATGAATTTTGAAAATATCCGAGGACCGAGCCTTAACTTCTCTTCTCCGTGATTGTGCACTGACACTAGGGCCGCTCTCTTGGGTTGGCATATTTGACATTATGTTCTCAGATGAGCTTGCCATTTTTCGTTTGAGAAATTAGGAAGAAAAATAAGAAAATTGAATAATTGCGATAAAAGAGAGACTAGAGAATTATAGAAAATGAGAGAGTTGAGAATTGGTGTGATGAAATTATGAAAAATGAATCCTATTTATAGAATTTTAGAATTTTTTTGATACCAAATATGCCCCTAAATATAACCGTTTTATTACCGTTATTAGGGGTACATTAGTAATTAATATTTTATATAAAAAAATATTTTTTTTTTAATTTTGTTAATTTTTTTTGGCAGGGAGCCGTTTGGCAGGGTGCCAAACGGCTCCCTGCATCCCCCAACGGCACTAGCCGTTGGGGGCCGTAGGGTTCCTGTTGGAACCCTACGGTTCCAACAGGAACCCGACGGTTCCAACCGGAACCGTTCGGTTCCGGTTGGAACCGTCCGAACCGGTGGAACCGTACGGTTCCACCGGTTCGAGTTGGGGTTGAACCCCAACCGAACCGGTCCCATTCCGGTTCAGTTCCGGTTCGGTTCCGGTTCCGAACCGGAACCGTGGCCGGGTCTACCTAATATAGTCAACATTTCTATTAAAAAAGTTACAGAGTAAATAGCAATTTCTTTCAAAAAAAAATATCGTAACAATAAACAAAGTTTATAATAAATAACAAAATTAACGCAAATAATTCATTATCATGTACAATCGAGAAAGCCATTTAATCCTACCGAAAATTGGGGAGGAAAATATTGCACCAGAGATGTCTTCTATTAATGGTGCAGGGTACAAACGAGAGATTCACTTGGAATTAGGCATATCTACGTTCACATAGAAATCTCAATAAAATTTTCAAGAATGATATTCGCATCTGTATCTGTACATTAATATGGATATTTATATACGTTCAAAATTAAAAAATAAAAATAAAAATAAAAAATCAACTAGTGCATGACAGATTTTTAAATATCAATTCCAATAAAATTTCCACCTAAAGGGTTTAGATTAACTTAGAGATTCAAAATTTTGGAAATAATAATAAACGAATTAATCCCACACAGCAGCTTAAGAATTGAAGCAAAAAACTGACGAAATTGAAGCAAAAATCTGGCACACATGCAGTTGTTGGTTCGAAGTTGGGTATTAAGGGTTTTTTTTTTTTTAGCTGCTTTTCATTCTTATTTATATAGTAAAGAGACATAATCAAGTGTGTGAGTCTTTAATAGATTTACGATATTCTTTAGTTATCGGACGAATATCGAAGATTGGATATCTAAAACTGATATCCGCAAACATTCAATATCCATTATAAATATCAATTTTCATATTTATAACCTATCCATCATCCATTAAAATGTTGATATAAAATATTAGGGGATATTCTAAATATCCATCCAAATTGCAATCCCTACCTAGGATACCCCTCTCGCTTTTCAACACAACATCTAACATTAGTGGTGACGACGTTGAAATTTGATTGAGGGTCTTTTTGGAATTGTAGTTTGACCTGTGGTGAAGTGATAAAACTATATTTGGGTCAAAATATAATTTTTAAGTGTTTGGTTAATGATGAGAAATTGCAATTACTAATCGTGATTTCTTTCGAAAATCGAGTTTTGCAAAAGTTAAAAATTTTAGCCTTTCCCCACCATAAAAATATTAAAAAAGTGCATCGTACTTAATTTTTAGCATAAATCAAAATTTTATAAAATCACTATTTATTTACCATATTTTTCTAATCGCAACACCAAATAAAGCCTAATTAGAAATTAAATTTGTAACTAGGAGTACAACGAGTCAGGCCGGGCTTTTTTTTAAAAAAAAATGATTTTTTTATTTTTTTGAAAAAAGTAATGTTGTGAATTTTTTTAATATTTAAAAAAGTAATTTTATTAATTTTTTTTTTAATTTAAACTTGGATTACACGCTTTTGGATTCTTACAGCTTGCTAAGATGGTGTCTAGTTCATTGTAATTGGGCCGCATCTACTTCCTAACTCTGTCATTAGTGGGCCACATTTACTACATTTATTCTTCAACAAGTGAAAGCTTTATTTGGAGCCAACACTTGTTGAAGAAGAAATGTAAACTATTCAAAAAGTTGATGATAAAATTATCGTAAATAAAGTGCAGCTGGTGATATGTAAAAACGCATAGCTAAATGTTAAAAATCACTATTAACTTTTTTAATTTTTTTAATCGCGTCACATTTGAAGGTTCAAAACTTCTAATATCTAAGGTAAAAATAGATTTCTTCTATATATCTAAAAATATATTAATCCCGTTATGGGTCAGATATGAATCATATAGTTAATTTACAAAGTTTCAAAAAATATTTATTATAAATATCAATAAATTGTAATGATTTTTTTGTAAGTTGTAAAATATCGATCAATTCCTTCTATCTCTTGGCATCACTAATCTAGTCCTTAAATAGAATTTGTTTTACTCCCACACACTTGATTTATTATTTAAGCAAAGTAATTGCATGTATATACACATTGGGAAAATAGAGACAAACGTATGAAATTGTTACACTACTTATTCATAAAAAAACTACAAAATAGAAAATCTACATCTTTAATTGGCAATTTCTTTTACTTCACTCTTGAGGTTACCTAGTTGCTTTTGCGTTGATCTTACGGCTTTTCTTTTAGCATTGAGTGGAAAAATATCACATATTGATCCACTTTTGGATTCCTTGAACATCATAAAATTCGATTATAGCTAATCACACCCAAAAAGCTCACCAATGAGAAAACCAACATGAGTAGCCAAAATTGCATTTTTTTCATTCATTCCCCCACGAACAAAACTATATCCCATATCACAACCTTAACAAATGAAAATCGTATATCTAAACATAAATGGATAATTTAAGAATAAAAATGCCGGACAAGAGATTACACTCCATAATATATTATAGTCCCGAATGCATTTAACTTTGATTTCATATATTTATAGCACAATCTAAAGATGTAAAGTCCGACCTAATTAATAAGATATTGTCCTCTTTTACGGCTCAAGGATTAGCTAGCATTAGCAACATGACGATTAAGTCTCTCAAGGTTTTGTTCTTGACATGAGTGGCCAAAATCTGAAATCCACCCAAAACGCGTCTTTTTAGTATCAGAGTACACAACAAAGATATTATACGCTTTGACTGCTTAGGGTTAGGGATGACAAAAATCTACACGGGTTCGAGGCCTCATGGGGATCTGTCCTAATTGGGATGGATTCGGGATCCCAAAACATATAAAAATTCAAATCGGGTCGGGTTCGAGGTCTCGATTCAATCTTGGCATCATATATGGGGCCCAAACCCGAGTAAAATTTCCATTTTTTTTAAAAAAATAAACAATATATAGGCCATAAACAAAAATCTTATTGCCTTATTCTAAGATTTTCACACAAAAGTTAACAATTTAACAATAAAATAAGTAGAGATCGGGTCCTCAATTATTCCCCATCCCCATTTGGGAATAATGAGGAATATCCTCTTTCGAGAAATCTCGGGTTCGGGATGGGTTCAAAGATTTCTTAATAATTCAAGTTCGGATTTGGGGATTATGGTCCCCGCCTCGAACTCTTCCCATTACTATCCCTAATTAATAGTCTAGTTCCGAAGTCCTAACCCAAACATGTCTTCCTCTTTCGCGGTCCAATGATTGGTCAGCAACATGTCCCTTCAAATTTTGATTCTTAGCGCATGGGTGACCCAATTCCGAAACCCACCCAAATACATATTTCTGATATCAGAATATGTAACAAAGATATTATCCATTTTAACAGTCAAAGATGACCCAGTTCAAAAACTTTGGCCGAAACACATCTTACTAGTCAAGGCTAATTACTTCTTATAAAGATATTACTAAAATCCTTCCCAAAAGAATATGAGAGATTCACTGAGAACAGCTCGAAAATTTATACCAATTAAAGGCGAAATCTCTACCACGGATAGGGAGACAAATGATTACACTTCAACAAATTAATTATCAACATATAAACATAAATTTCAATAGCATATGTGTAATGATTTTTTTAGTTAATACGACCAAGTCAACTGGACTATCCGTCGCAATGATCCATATCCACCACATATATAGATCTAAGATATAAAATCATAAGCAAAAATGGCACCATGCATGCATACATTCATAGATGTAATGTACATATTCATGTACGAAACTTAACATCATAAGAAAATAACCAAAAATAAATAAAATAAAATAAAAGGACAGAAACCAATTTAAAGATGATAGTATATTCATACAAAACATCATCACATTTACATGCATATGCGTGTTTCATATTCATGAATCATGCATACCCATCATTCAAAAAAAGGGAATGATAATTCTAGAGAGAGAAAGATAAGATCTTTCTCTCTCTTCTCTTACTCACCATTTCCTCCATCTCCGACGTCGTTTTTGCGTTTTGCTCCCCCCGCAATTTATATTTTTAAGACCCCAAAAAAAAAAAAAAAAAAAATCCCCACCATTTCTTTCGTAAGAGGAGCAACTAAGAGCCAATGAGATTCATCCACATGTAATGAAAAAGTGTTCAGTTTTGTTAATAAATAATAATAATACATCATCACATGTGTAAGAAGCGAGCGAGCTGTGTAGGGTTGACAATGCCTGCTATGTGGGCCCTATCACTCTTTAGCAAACTCGCTACTTCCACGTACCTTTGATATTTTTCCTCGGCTTCCTCTCTCTTCCCCTGCTCCACTGGATGAAAAACGGCTTGCGATCGAGCCGGATCGAACGGCTGACCGAAGAGGGTGCCCTGGGTTAGGTACTCGTGGGCCAAGTAGCCGGCTAAAAGCTGATTAGAAGAATCCGGCTCGACTGAGGCTTTGTCTGAGCTGGCTTGAGATTGGGTAGTAGTCGGCTTGAGTGATTTTGTTATTGACGCCGGCTTGGGTGCGTCGAAATCATCTCTCTCCTTTCGCTTAGTTGGCGTCAAAACACGCCGAGGAGGTAAACGCATCGTTTTGGTATTCATGGCCCGCTTTTGGGTGCATGCCACGTCAGCACCCGAGCACCAAATCAAAAATTAAATGGAAATAGAGTAATAATAATCCCCCTTATTATGCAAAAAAAAATAAAATAATAATAATAACTCTTTTATTTAATGACAGTAAATTGTAACGGGTGAAAAGTTAAAAAAAAAATTGAAGGGTGAAATAGTAAAACCAGATGGAAATATATTTGCATAAATAAAACCCAAAGACAAATTAAATTATTTTTTTAAAAAAAAAAAAAAAAAAAAAAGGAAGAAGGGATCAAATAGGAGTGGCTATAGAATCTGGGTTGTGACTGGAGATTTGAGGATTGGCAATAGCAATTTTTAAGGCCTGATGTAGAGAAAAATAAAAAGAGGAAGAGAAGAGAGATTAAGAGGAAAGAGAGAATGACAAAGCAGAGGCCAGAAGGGCTGTGAGTATTTATAAAGGTAGGATCTAGTAGTTGCCCCTAGTTGTTACTAAAATTACGAAATAACCAAAAAGGAGTGTGATTACGAATGTACCCCTATATATGTGGACCAAGATTTTTGATATCGCTTTTCGAGGTTTTGCCAAAGGCGATAAGTTAATAGGTTATCAGAAAAGAGAAGAAAGATTCTTGTTTAGCCACAACTGATTGGATAAGGTTATTTAAGGTATTTCTCATTCCTCGCAATTTTAACCTCAGATTTTATTTATTTATCCAGTGGATTTTGTAGGTTTATGTCATAATTACGAAAAAGTCTTAAGTAAAGTGGAATAGTGGATGGATGCTCATGTTTATGCCGATCCTTATTTTTTTATTTTTTATTTTTTTCATTTCAATATAATACACTAATAGCTATAGGATACTTTTAAAGATAAAAAATTGAAATTAAAAATATTATATAATTTTTTTTTCATACATTACACATTTTAATGGTTTTTCATTTATATAGTATTATTACATTTTTTACACGGTAACAAAACCAATTTCTTTCCAATTAGTCTTCTTTGTATTACAACTAAAAGTCTAAAAAGTCTTCTTTGTACCTAACCATATGTGTAATATGATTCTTATTTATTGCCTTGGAACAAAAATTTATTCATAGTACAAGGTTTTAAAAAAAAACATTCATATAGATGTGTGTAAGGTCATCCAAATTATATTTGGATTATATATATATATATATATATATATATATATATATATATATATATATATATGTATCCGATTTGAATTTGATCATTATGAGCCAATTTCATTATAAAGGTATAAAATTATA